>JAOWBL010000005.1:6050434-6107933 GCA_028564865.1 Zenarchopterus dispar
ATATATATATATATGCACACACACACACATCATGTCGAAATTAAAGCTTGCCTCTTGGCACTCCAACTTGCCTGCCTTTCATGCTGCATTTTGGTCCATTTACTGTTCGAAAACGCTTGCACAACAGTCTTATGACCTGAAGTAAAAGGCTATATTTACAGAGATCAAAAAGTGCTGAGGATGCAATTTCTCCAAAAGAGTAAAGCTGAACAGAGGCTGTGTGTGAGTGTATTTGTCTGCAGAGGCGTGGGCGTGTCCACGTCTGTTATTGGGAAGCAAGGTCTCGGTGTGTAAGTTAAATTTATTTGGAATTGAAATTTCTGGTCTTCCACAAGGAAAAAAAAATGTAAAGAAAATTGCCGGGGAAATGAGTCTGCTATTCAGATGTTTCTTCACCCTGTTATCTACCATCTACAGATGTCCAAAAATGCAGCTTAGGCTGACTTTGGTGTACTTTTTTCCTATTATGTACAGAAGATGTGAAATAAACATCAAAGTCCTTCAACGGTTGTGTCTGCATCTAAATGAAAAGAAACCAGGAGGCAGCCATGTTTTACACGATTTCGGGTACTCACTTCCCACATCCGCATTACATCAAATGCATCGTTATCATCATCCCTGTGCCATGCATTATCTCGAAAGCTCAGAACAGCCTTTGTGGTGTCCAGTGAGAGTCTTTTGCTTCACATTGTTTGGTGCTATCTTTGCTTTCTATCAGGCCTGCTAAAGAATAGAGGATTACCCCCCAGCTCCACCCCACCTCGACTCCCCCAACTTTTCTTGAGGTATGCTTGAGCAACTACTTTCTTGAAAGAAAGGAGCATACAATTTGACAAAAAGTGATTTGTGTTTCGTGACAGTGGTTTTCATAAACATTGTGCTGTATTGTTTTTAATTGTACAGTTTATTAATAGATTAAAGCAGCAGTTACTAGGGCATTACTTTGAATAATTTAACTAATGCTGAACATGCACTTGCTTTGTGATGTTAATATAAATGTGGAAGAAATGATACCTACAAGAATGCTGCTACAAACCGCGGCTTATTCTGTTCACTGGGTGCTCACAGTAATCCTGCTTTGTAAGTTCAAGAGCTGCACATCCATAAGTGTTTCTCTGTGAAAAAAAATTAGGGATATTACAGAGGAAAAAAATGTCAACGGAAAAAAGAAAAAAAGCAGATTCGGTAATCATAAGTGGATTTTTGTGGGTCCATTGTAACATGTTGCCTGGAGGAATTGCCATGTTGGTGTTTCCTGCTGTCATGGAAACAGGCCTTCCATCATGCTGCAAAGGGAATGAAGATAAATAAAACCCATTTGATTTGTCGTTATTACTTGTGTGAAATTGGGATAATTTTGATGTTGACTGAACTGATATTTCATAATAACTTAATATAACAGCTAAATGACATTGTGCTGAAGAATCTTATTTAATCTATATAAAATGAATGCATTATTTGTTGAGTCACTCACTCCATCTCTTTGAGTTCTGGACAAGAAAATGATACGATGCATGTCATTTTTCTCTACTCTGATTCAATTCATATACACTGAATACATACTGAAGAACTCCTTTTGCATTGCCTGGCTAACATGTAAATTGATGCAAAATTTGAAGTTCTGCTGTTTTCTGTACATGTTTCCTGTGCAGGAATGAATTCTAACTCTCTTGATTCAGTGGGTTGATCAGGAGACCTTCGTAATGGATCCTGATGTGGATCTGATGAAACCAGAGATGGGAGTGAGGGGAGGGGTTGAACAAGGTTCTTTTATCTCCATCTGCTTGAATGGGCACTGGCATAAATTGCTGCATGCACTATCAGCAGTGAAAATCAGATGAGATGTACAGAGCATTGCCCTAGTCTGGTGCTCTAACCACTGGTAGAATCTCGTAAGATACCATTAACATCACTGCAGTGAGCTGGTACAGATAAAACTAACTGACAGGCTGCAGAAATGCGATAGCTGATTGTTTATGCCTTTCTGATAGACTATCCCTTTTATATTATCTTTTTCAATTGGCTTGCACTACGCTCAGTGATAAAAGGATTTCAGAGGTGCCTGTGTGCGTTTCTCTGTGTGTCTGGTACAGCTCTGAAGACCAGTGTTAAATTAGACCCAGCACTTGATTTGAACCACGGTGCCACAGAGCTCAGGTGCATTTACCGCTGCTGTCACATTTGGCCGTGATTAATTTGTGTTTATTGTTCAGTGTTTTTGTTAAATAAAATTAACATTTGTTTTCTCAGGTTGCATAACTATGCCTTTATGTTTATTTTGTCTGGACTGCAGTCAGGGGTGAACATTGTTTTGGAATGTGAAGACATCAGCTGCCTCTTCAAAAGGCACATTCAAAACCAGCACCTGTAGCACTTTCAACAAGAAAACAACATCTGATAATGTTACGCTATCTTAAACAGCACATTATCTCTTCATTAACTGCTTCTAGGTCATTCTCAATAATCTCTGAGTCATCTTCCATTACGAGATCATGACTCGCTGAATGTACTGCAGATGATCTGTTTCGCTTCCAGTACTGTGGCAGTGATGGGAAACTGCCCAGACTGTCAGTTAAATAACTCACCTCGCATCACCGGGGGATCAAATTGGGAATGCAACAAACTTGGATCAAAAATGGAAAAATAAATAAACAAAAGACTGGCGCTCCTCTGGTCTGACGTTACTATTGCATGCCACAAGTAAGAAACACACTAACCAAGGATCATAACTGATGAGCTCCAATGATGCAGCGGTTTTTGATGACGTGTATCTCCAAAGGAATTTGAAACAGTTTAATACGTGATTGTAACATTGTATTGCTTTGAGGCATGGAGCACTTAGTGCTTAGCACTGACGTCTGAGCATAACTTTTGAGAAGTGAATGGAGTCACAGAGCATAGTGATTCATATTTGAAAGAGAGTATGTTTTGCGGTGCTGTTTATCTTACTAACAGACCATGATGACTGGCTGTGGGTTGGTCTGGAATGGTCAGAAGACAAAGGTTATCAAAGATCAGGTATGTTTCAGCTAAATGCAGTGGTCATTTCTAATTTTCACTACCAAATTAACATCCGAAACCAGATGTCATAATGCAGATGTTTGCCAGGAGACCCCCTGCTCCTCTGGAATGAGTCTCCTGAAGGAGCAAGCAGTCACAGTGGATCATTTCAGAACCCTTCCAGCTGAAGTCAACTGGGACCCACAGTCATGTGGTTTATGTTCACAACCAGAGAGCTCAGCAGATTCTGGTGACTTGTAACAGACTTACTGAATGTTGTACCAAGAGTTTTTGAACGAATTCATATTTGTATGTTATGGATGATGGCAATTAAAATTTCTGGAGTTTGTGTTTTAATGTGGTTACATTAAACAAGAGTGGATTCAATTAAATGTACTCTTTTAAAAGCATTTTTGTGATTATGAAAATAGGTGAGCTGTTCAGATTTTCAAATAATTATGACATCATAAATCCAAATCAGAAAAATTCAGATTCACCATTTTTAACTTTATCTAATTTCACATTTTGTACCACTTCTTGCACCTCTGAAGTGGAAAACACAAAGCTGTAATCCAAATTTTAAAAGAGTCCCAATCCACAGCAGAGAAGGGTGGAGTGGAGTGCAGATGCTAACTCTGTCACCTTAAGCCAGCTGCTTAAGAAACATCATAGCTACAAAAAAGTATTCTTACTGTATTATTATTTTGTTTTGACCAAAACATGTAGCAGACATTTTCATTAAGATCCCAGTAGAAAGAGTATGGCATGTCTTTCCTTTTAATTGTTGTCATTGATTATATTATTGCACCTATCTGTTACTCTTGCATGCACCAGCAAATTGTTTAGTTGCACCCAGGATTTTTCATTAGACCTTTTCAAGCCAAAGTGCAACCGGTGGGGTTTGACATTGTGTTATTATGAATAGGATGTCGCGAAAAATTAATCTCATGGAGGAGATCTGTATTCACTCTGACAGTAGCAAATAATAAAGAAGCAAGCTGCTCACTTCAAATCCTCTGTGGTTTTCAGAAGGTTTGAGAATGTTCATGGAGAATGAGTGGAGCTGCTATAGAAGCACAGACTGGTGGTGGGTTTCTATCTGACTCATCAGCTGCTGTAATTGCTGGGGGCAAATCAACAGTCTGCTTCCCAAACCAAAGGTCACCTGGTGCCTCTTGCAATTTTGCTCAGACAAGGTATTTGCATCGACAATGTTTACAGCTGTTTTAAATGAGCTGGTATAAAGCTGTGTGTCAGCAAGAAGCAGTCTACAAGATAGTAAATCAAAATAAACATTAGATGAATGCTATAAAATGAATTAGCGTATAAAGGGAATAAAACATCAAACAGGACCCTCTGTAAATCATTATTGTCTTTAAGTGAAATAAAAAAAAGTCAATGAACAGGGCATGATAATGCACCTTCATGAAGCACAGACATTTCACAGAGCCCAGAGCAGCAGGGGGAGGTCGAATCATTCGCTCCAGCTGTGACAACACATGATCACTCAATTGTGATTTAATGCAGACATGTTTGAGATAAAACTGAAGATGAATGTCACACACAGTCTAGCACAAATACAGATGTAGCTCTCCTTTACGCCTCAGATTCAGCAATTAGAAAATACAGCAGTCCTGATATGCATAATTTAAATGTGCAGATAAAAAGGTTGTTTGTGATGTTCATATTGATTTAAAAAAATTAATTTCATAGTCCAAGACTGGAGAGCACAAAAGAGTGAAGAAGAGTCATTATGTCAGACATGCAGCCTATTAATAAAAATCTCTTTGATTTAGCAAACACCCAGGAATCACTGCAGCCAACTGTCCACCCCAGAGACATCATACTCTGTTATTCTTCCAGGAAATAAAGGGATGTGAAAATAAACCTGCAGGTTCATCATGACTATTCTCGTACGGAGTAACATTATATTCCTTTGCAGTCTGAAACAACACAGGTGAAAATGTGACTAAATAAACTAAGTAATAATGTCCAATGTCTAATGACATTTAAATTTTTTTTAAAGCGGCACATAGTGTTGCAGTGAGCTGGAAATTGGCAAGATTCATTTAGACATACAACTCACCATTCAGTGGTCTGAAAGTGAAACTTACATAAATAAAAATACAATGAACAAGTCAAGGTGCAAGCATGACTGTGTTCTTCCCCATCAGGGGCAAATGTTTCATTTCCGATTGCCATTTTTCTAATAACAACTCATTGCTATCTGCCCTTTATGGTTTCACTACATAATCAAAAAACTTTATGGGCAACTACACTGTTGCCCATAAAGTTGGAATAATTTTACTTTCAGAAACATTTCACACATATAGTCCAATTTTAAATTAATGTATGAATAAACGAATAAATGCTTTATTTTGAACAAATTGATAAAAGTTTTAAAAAAAAGTTTTATTCCAACTTTATGGGCAACAGTGTACATCAGAGGTTACCTCAGGAATGAATGGGCTAATAGAGTGTCACATGAGTGCACAGAAACAAGTGGTGAGTCATCACTGCCCAATGCACATCCACTGTGCATATATATGTATTTTTAATGCCAAAATGCTTAATGTCCAATGCAAATCCATAAGAAACCTATTTCATAATGCACCACTTCAGGGGCACATTTGAACTCTCTTATGCACTTTAGTTCCATAGGATTAATAAATATTATGTAAAAATCAAGTATGTAAAAGGACTTGAAAATTGAATGACATATGACAAAATACATTAAAAAAATAAACAAACAGAAAATACCACATGTAATTTCATTTTTCAGCATTAGTGTCACCACAAAACATTATCATATGATTCAAAAATTGCTGGCTGATGCACATTACCCAAGAGCAAATGTACAGAGCACACAGAGATCTATCATTTATAGAGCAAACAATGGTTTCCCAGTGAGAAATAAACAATTTTGGCTGCCAAGACAGGTTTTTGTAGACAAGATACAGCACAATCAATTTCAGCTATCGCTTTTCCCTCCTGATGAGACCACTATCTGTCTTGTTAAAATTTGGTTTGGGATTTATATATTTTGCACATCAATAAGACAATTTGCCATTGCCAAGTAATTATTAGATTCAAACTTTATGATTGGAGGGAGCAATGCCCGTTTCTCTAAAAAATAAATGCCTTCTCAAATATTTGGCACACTGAGAAAATTTGATTAAAGATGAAAATCATGTTGCAGACGATTTGTTGTTTTATGCGAGACGTTAATTTCAGAATGAGAAAAGTTGAAGCTGACAGGCAATTTTAAAATGCACAAAGATTTAACAGCATAAGGGTTGAGTTGTTTGAGTTTAATCATGCTCTTCAAGTTAAACATGAAGCTTTTTAATTGAACTTCAATTTCTGCTGACCCACTTTTCTTTTATTAATTTCCCTTCTGGAATTAATGAGGTATTTCTGAATTTGAATTTGAATTAAAATGTCGTAAAACACTTTACCTCATCTCTAAAATTCATGACCGCACCTTTGATATGGCTGAACATGTTTTAGCAACAGATGAACGACGTCTGTGTTCTGCCGGTTGTGGAAACAGTTTCACACTGTCTGGTCCTGCATTGAAATTCCAGTCCTGTAAAAGACACAAATGTGGAGTGGAAAGATAACAAGCTCGCTCCTAATCTCCCTAAATGTGTTTGAGGCAGGTGCTTCCTGTAAAATGGGCAGAACACAACGAGATCAAAGCAAATAGCTTCATAAATTCTGTCAACTCATTTTACATTTAGAGGAAAATGACCTAGAAGCTGTTTGTAATACAAAACACAAATGCAGATGTTTTTATCTCTTCCGTTTGTAATTGGAATCAGGCTCTAATACTGAAAAGACCCTAGATTTCTAACAAATACACGCAGTTAACGGTTGATGCATCGTGCAACATCTGGAGACATTTACAGCAAGAATAACAAAGGTTACTCCCAAGACATTATCCTTGCCTTTAGAAAGGGCACTGGATAAAGTAATGTCATGTAAACATAAGTGGGTATAAAGCATATCAGAAGAGCAGTGGCCACCATGGGAATAAAAATGTGCTTGTTGTTTAGAGTGGGTGATGCCTTATCTGCAACTGCCACAAATCTCTTGTACTAGTTCCTATCTTGATGTTTTAATCAAGTCTTTCCCGAACAGAGTAGATACAGCATCTTTAATCAAAGACGACAACATACCAATACTCCTTTGACCCTCTTCTGTCCCATATTTATCTCGTTGTATCTAACATTCATTGGGTTTAGTATCTGAGGTGGATCAGTGAAGTGCAAAGTAAAGCCAGTTTTTAAAAAAAAAAATTCTCTTCATTAAACACGACGTGTTTCTAACTCATGTGTGTTTGCCCATGTCAATTAAACCAATAAAATGCCTGTTGCTTGACTCTGCATCAGAGAGGGTATTTGTTGTGACTTCTTTTTTTCGTTTCCTTTTTTTTTTTTTTTTTAATTTTCCCAGAAAGCAAATATCAGACAATGGCTCTTATTCATAAAAAACAACATTGTCCCATGGTTATGCAACATTGCATCTTTCCAACGCAGCCTCTGTAATGAGAAATAGATTTGATTTCACACAAAAAATTACTCTTGTGCCAGAAGAAAATGCACAATATGCTTTGTTCTTTCAACAAATAAAATGAAATTGGTCCCTTTATGCATTACACGATTAGTTTCCAAAAAGCGAAAAAGTTGTGATGTGGTGCTGCGGTTTGTACAGTCATAGATTGCGCATAGATGGAAATAACTTAAAAATTCAGCTCACATCCTTCCAGACAGCATCTGAAATGGGCGACCATATGATCCTGTCTGCACCGATTACCTGCAGCAATGGTAATGGATTATTTTGGTTAATCAGTTGTGTACAAAGAAGAGGGGGATATCTGCAGTGGAGTCATTGCTGGCCCTCCTTATGGAAAGAGTGGCTGCAGATTTTTACAGCTCTTGTTACTGGTATCAGTGTTTATTTGCAGCTTATCTAGGAAGCTGTAAACTGATTTGACAGGAGACCAGAGGTGTCTGTCAGTTTTTGACAGTGTGGGTATGTAAGAAAAGTAAAAAGCTTTATCCTGACTGTGTATGGCGTCACAAGATCAAATAAACATCATTGATAGCAACACGCTGAAAGCGACATCAAGTCTAGAATGCAAGATTAGGTCAATTAGTTGAGTTTTATTCACCAGAAGTTTGTAATTAATTTGTTCACACACTGAACCCCTTTGGTTGCATGTAAAGGCTTAATAAGGTTGCCTTTGTCAATAATTGCCAAACATATTAAAATCCACCCGTATTTCTTTCTTTTGAGAAGTGTTCAGACAAGACAAATTGGCTGTTGAAGATGCATAGAGTCCAATCACAGCCGACTCACTTCTCAGTTGTAGGCCTATCTGAGGATTCAATCATTTTCAATTTTGTAATCATCTGTTAAAAAGGAACAAAAGACATGATGATTCTGAGAGGATAAAAAGTGGCACATAAATTAGGTTGAATGTAGCTCTAATGAAACTTTCAACTCGTGGTAATTGTGATTGTGTGTGCAAACTCATTTTTCAGGTTATTATTTCTGCCATTTTAGCTTTTCATTTCTCTGCAAAATTGTCTTTAGAAGTATATTATTATTATTATTATTATTATTATTATTATTATTATTATTATTAGTAGTAGTAGTAGTAGTAGTAGTAGTAGTAGTATTTTGTACATCCTCTATATTTATAGTGTGATTCAAAATTTTAAGCTTTATTAACAACCTCTTATACCTTAGCTTTGCAATGAGAAGCCATGAATCTCCAAAATAATTAAGTACTACTTTTCAACTAGAAGGCATGAAGGCTGGAAAAATATATAGAGAAACATGTTTTTCACTTGATAATGTGAAAAGGCACTTATATGGATCAGGGGAGGTCAAGTTAAAGTCTGAAAGACCAAGAAAATATCCTCTGACAACTCCTTGTATGATGTCTAGAGAAGCAAATCCAAAGTTACATTTAATTTCAAAAGACCTCCGACTAAATTAAACAGAATCAAAAGTAAGGGTGCAAGAGTGACTGTTATAGAGCAGCCATCAGAAGAAAATCTCTTCTGTGTCCATGGCACAAAATTCAGCATCAGGACTCACTTCCACTATAATGCATATTGGGAAAAAATCCCTCACAGTTTACAAATGAAGAGAAAGGAAAGAAGCATGATGCACATTTGTAGGGTCTTAGAAAGATTTAAGTTGTCACATAACTTCTACCAAAGTCTCAGATCTTAAGGGTGTGAAATGTTGGGAAAAACCAGTAAAGCTTTTGAAAACACTAAGTAGAAAAGGTACAACCCTTTTACTTTAGACCTGCCTTTGAAGCCATGCCTCTGAGCTCACAATCTTTGAAGGTGTGGCTTTGGCTGGTTCACTAAAGCCAAAAAAAAAAAAAAAAAGTTTGACAGATAGGCCAACAGTCCAATGACTTTGCTTGAGTCACTCACAATGATTGGATATTGTTTCAGCAGCTCTGTTGCTTCCACATCTGATTAACATTTTTGTTTTTGACATGAGAGCACTTATTTTTTCTTTGCTATCAGTTTATAAAGAATGTGAAAGAATTTCAGGTATTATAGTGAAAAAAGAAAGACAAAAAGAAAAACTGCTTCAGAAAAAAATCTCTTACCCAATATCTAAATGATATGGCGTGATCACTGTTAGTTTCCAAAAAGACCAAGAGGTGCAGATTTCATATTATATGAATACTTTGACTCCTAAAACCTTTCCCTGTTGATCATCAGTCGTGAGCTCCTCAAAACTGCTATCCAGCACTTGAAAACATTAAAATAACTGATGCTCACAGTTGGTGATGTAATTAACAAATGGCAGCAAAGAGAAACCGCTGAGGTCAAGCTGTTGCTCAGAATACCAGAGAAAACTTTGAGAGAGCAGACTGTGAGATTGGTTAAAAGGCAAATTAAAAGCCTCATGTAATAACAAGCCCATGTTTTATCAGTCTTAAGCATGGTGGTTGACATGTCTACTGTGTGCAGGTACATCTGTATAAATATTGGTTTTCATGAGAGAAATCCGTTCCTTTGTCCTCAGCACAAAATTCAGGGTCAGAAATTTGCAAAAGAACATACCGACAAGTCTGGTGGATTTTAACGACAAATCTTGCATGCTTATGAAGTTAAAGTCGAGATTTTTTTTGTGCATTCATTACAAGTATGTTCAGACAAAAAGAGCTGCAGAATTTCATGAAAGAAACATCTTTCCAACTGTTAAGACCTGGGAATGGATTAATCATGCTTGCAATGCAGCCACTGAGACGGAAAACAGAGATTACACCATCTGTAGAAAAACAACAAAAAAAAAGAAAAAAGAAAAAAGAAAAAAAAAGGAATCTGCGAATCGCTTCAACAGAAAAATATATTTCAGAATCCACAGTGGGTGTTAAGGAAATACAAGTTGAAACTTCTGCCAAGGTCCTCATAATGCTCAAATCATGGAAAATCTGCAGGAAGACCTCAAAAAGCAGCATATGTAGGACAGCCTAATTATTTCTATTAACTCAGACTTCTTTTTTTTTTTTTTTTTTTTTAGAACAAATGGGCAGAAACAAAAGAGCTGGAAGGTGTGACAATTGTAGAGCTCTCGGCCATCTTATTTAAACCTTGAAACTAAAAAATTATTATAAAAGAATCTTATTTAGAATATTAAACAAGCGCTCCATCCTCAACTCAATTCTTTTCGAAAATAAGGTCATCATTTATTTATTGTGTATAAGTCCCCAGAACACAGTCAGCCATCTTTATCAATTTGTTCAGTTCCTTTAACTCACTTGGTCTGATGTTGCTTCAACATCTTAAACAAGTTTGTTATCCAAGTGAACACTTAGGTATTAATTCTTCTCCACCACCTCCACTTCTGCTCCTATGATGGAGACACTATTTGACTTAATGCTGGCTCTCCTAAAATCCATAATTATCTATTTTGTTTTGTTCACATTAAAGATTAAATGACCCCCCCCCACCCCACCCCACCCCACCCACACACACACCATGCCACATAATAGTCCACCAGTTCTCTGTACTCAGTCTCTTGTCCATCATCGACAGACCCTACAACTGCAGAGTCATCTGGCTGTTTCTACAGATGAGGTAGTCTGAGGTATACAGTGTGGTGAGGAATGGGGAGAATATAGTTCCCTGTGGTGCTCCTGTGCTGCTGACCACCAGGTTAGACACACAACCATTTAACTTCACAAACTGTGGTCTGTTTTTCAGGTAATCGGTAGCCCAGGTGATTGTGGAGGCATCCACCAGTGTCTTCTGGAGTTTCTTATGTAGTAACGCAGGCTGGATGGTGTTAAATGGACTGGAGAAAACAAAAAAAATGATCTTCACAGTACTGGATGCTTTGTCCAGATGATTGTGGGTTTGTTGAAGCATATCCAGGATGGCGTCTTCAACTCCAACCCCATGATGATAAGCAAACTGCAGTGGGTCCTGGAAATTGGTTGTTTGCCTGTTCAGGTTGGCAAATAAAAGTCTTTCCAAGCTTTTTATGACATAAGATATTAGAGTTACATGTCTATAGTCATTAGAAGAAGATGGATGAGATATTTTTGGTAATGGAACAAGGCAGGGTGTCTTCCACAGCACTAGAACTTTCTCCTAGCTCAGGCTGAGGTTGAAGAGGTGCTGAAGATTCCCACATAACTGGTCTGCACAGGCTTCCAGGACTCTGGGGCAACACCATCTAGACCTGCAGACTTGTTGTGGTTCGATCTCTCCAGTTGCCTCTTCACCAGACTGCTAAAGACAAACAGATGGGAAGATAAGGAGGAGAGGGTCCCAGCATCTCCTGATGTGGTAGGAGACAATGATCTATAACTGAAGTGGAATATGAGATAGCTGAAGTGTGACAGGGAAGCTGTAGTATACAGTTCTTAGGTTTTAGTGAAATGTCTGTGACATTAGTGTCTTTATAGCTCTATTCATTGCAGTATCTTTGAGTGGGTGGAGTCAGCCACTTGATTCCAGTTTATGGCCCCCTATCCTCAATCAATGACAACAGTAACAACCTCACTTTAGACATATTGAAACAAAGCCTGGCAACCTATTATATTGATGGGGTGGTGAAATGCCTCTGTCCCTTTATGGGCCATTTTCATCTCTCATAGCTAACCTGCCTATCCCACCACTGACTCTCAGCTACACATTTCCTCAGTGTAGCATCCCTGATTCAGTTCAATGTAGAGGGAAGTTCCCATATTTTTAACAGTACTGTGAAAAATACCTTCAGGGTTTCTAAATAGCCTGTTATACAGTAATACTGACCAAGCCTGCTGTACAGCCTTTTAAAAAAACTAACCTGTATGCTGTGTAGTGATTAGGTGTTAATCTGAATTTCACTCCACAATCTTATGACCAAATTAAAGGGTTGTAATGTTTAGTAAAAATTGTTTTGGGGAAAAGTTGTGTTTCTGTTTTGGTATACTGTATTTGACAAACAATGCATCCCAGTTGTGGGAAATCTATAATATTTGTAAGTATGAGTGAATGCTAATGATGTCACAGTTCATGGTTGAAAATGTCAGGATAGTGTCATCTGTAGGTTTTTTTACTTGTAGCACAACACGTCATAACCAAACCTGCCACCATGAATATCAAACTGTGTAATCAGCAACAATGTGTCGGCTACTTTTCTAATGTATTTTGAGCATGTAAATATTCAGATTCAGACAGTTATGAGTCCTAAGAAAAAGTCTCTTGTACATTAGTTTGATATTGTACACTAACCAATGTAATAGCACTTCTTAATTCTCACACTCTCTGCATGATTCTTATCTCCAACAATTCAGAGGAAATAAGGAATCAGAAAGTGGGAGGTGAGGAAGAAAAGTTTAAGGACTGTGGAAGCATTATGCAGAAAGAGTCTCTGACTATGGACCTCTTGCATAACTATGTGTGTGCAATATGGCAACACACTGCCATATAGAAACAGGTTTCAACATCCAGCCACATGTGGCAGATGAATGTATGAATGCACTGTCCACAGATAAGAAAACTTTGAATGTGAGAAAAGCTCTGGGGGGAGCACAGAAAAGTAAGATGTTAGGTCACCATGAAGTAGACTTGAACTTGCTGGAATTAAAAATGTTTCACTGCGTCTGGGTATCCCTCTTACAAGTAGATCATTCACAGTTGTGAGGGCATGTCCTGGAGTATAGAGACTTCTTTTGATAAACTGATGCCTACAGGGACTAAAATTGTAGCGGCGGATACATAACTAAGAAGTACTGCAGCAGAACAAGTGACTGGACAGTCAACAGTTTTTATGACCTAACTCTGAAATCCACTAGAATATCTATTCAGATTGGCCCCTGTCAAACTTTTATCCTTTCTCTGCCTCCCTTGGGGGCCTGGACTACAATCATTATAAGTCAGGAAAGTCCTCCAGACTTTTTTTTTCCTTAACACAAATGGACACCGTGACCCTGTCAATTACTGGAAGGTATAGGTAGCCAACCTACATTGCACTGTGATAACTGACCTTTACAGCTCATTGAGAATTTAGAAAAACTTGCTTGGAAATTAAATTAATGAAAAGAGAGTGTTCTCACTTTTTATTCATTTCAAGGGCCTCTGACCATGGTAAGTATGAGGATTAACTAGCCAGCAAGTGACAAATACATATAGCTTGTTAGATACAGATCAAGGGGGTTGTTTCTCTTTTAAGTCTTTTTAAAGTCCATCAAGCAATAAGACTTGCAAACATGTTGATAAGATATAACCTGGAACACATAAAAATATCATGAGCAGAATTAGCCAGAATTAGCTTTTGAATTTGCTTACTACAATCTGGAATAGGCAAAGTCAGAGAGTCTGGATATACCATGTAAAAGCTAGTAAGATTGAATCCTTCCTGTGGGGGATGGCATTTCAAAACTAATGTGCATATGCTCTGATAAAACAGGGAGTAACAAGTTGGCCCAAGCTCTGGGGAAATGTCAGAGCAAGCTAAGCGGAGAACAGTGCAGAAACAAGGAGGAGAAGCTGCTTGGTGTTTTACCAGATTTGACAGAGGCCACTGTCATTATTTTTGGGAAAGCTTCTTGGCAAATTTTAATCATTAACAGCTACTTTTTGGCATGTAACTAATCCCAAAAATGGATATTGCTCAAACTATTTTATCGTTTAGAAGCAATGACTATGAGATGATGTGTCAGTGAACTGATATATCTTCTCAGAGCCTGGGTCACATTGCACCTGTGGAAACCCACCCAGTCAGCCTGCCTGCACACACTGTCTGCTTCTTGTTGAAAGTGAATTGAATAAAAGCATGAGTTTTCACATGCTATTACATATAATATTATGTACTCACCCTATCACCTGTCATGAGCTGGGATTGCCTCCAGCAGACCCCTGTGACCCAATAGATGGATTCAGCTGGTATAGAAAATGGATGGATGGATTACACACTCATTTTAGTACAATACAATATTATACCCTTAGATTTTTTTAATATTATTGAAAAAAAGAAATGGAATTCACATGTTTAGATAGATAATTCTGAATTACCTAAAATTTCACATCTGACCAAAGTATAGGTGAATCAGAGGAAACAGAAAAGTCTAGTGTTAACTGATGGCAGAGGACAGCTGTAGAGAAGCCAGCAGGGCCAGCATATTTCATAGATCCCCATTAACTAAATGAAGAAAAACAGCTTTTTTTGTGCGTGTGTGGCAAAAACACCAAAGAGGTTTTAGGGGGTTTTATAAAGCTGAGCGCTCTTGGCTTCAATTTAACCTAACTTTTCAGCACTGCAGAGCTGTGGGTTTAAAATGGTGGGTCCAAGTGGAAAGAAAAAAAAAATCAAAACAAAACAAACCTTCAGGCTTATTCTGGCACAATATACAGTAAATCCTTGATATTAATCAATATTAATAAGCTCATCCTGATTTGGTATTCAATGTGGACTCTTCTATCCATACTGATTGTGATTTCTTTTGTGTGATGTGCCACAATATCCACATATTTTTCTTTATACGTTTGAAAGTAACAGTCTTACTTCTCTTAGAGTTAAGACTACACTTACTCTAGACTATGCCTACTCTAAATATTAAATAACTTCAACCTGTTTTTGAAACATCCCCATTTTTGATTTTCTTCCTAGAGATACGCTGAAGCTGTGTTGATATATATATGTATTAAAAACAAAAGACATTAAAAATCTCAAAAGATTTTTAATGTCTTTTCTCTTTTTTTTATAGGTGGAGAGTGAATACTGGTACAATTACTACTTCTCCCAGGAGACTCATTTTGTGATTGTCTACATTGTTCTTCCAGCCAGTTACATGAGTGCTAAAACTCTCAACTCACGCCAGAGGCTTGTTTGCCTAATTTAGTTCACAGATGATAAAATCTCTCTCTCTTTTTTTTGTCCATGTATTTAGTTGTTTCATACCTAGCTGCCATTCTCCTCAACTCATCAAAGTTCTATTTCACATCTCTGGGGTTTAAGTTTGGAACAGTATCATCAGCGGTCTGCATCATTAGACCGATTGCAGGGATTATGTTTACCATGATTCACTTTACTTCTCACGACTCCTTTTATAAATAGATGAAAGTATTTGCCTTTTTCACATTTCATTTGAATTCATTAAGCACAGTCATATTTTTTGTGAACACTCTCTCTCTAACCGCAGGTATTATAATCTCTTAATATAAATACGGGAGAGGATTTTACTGTAAACATAAGCAAAGATAATAGTCTGAAAAAGGATGGTACATCATAACTTGACAGTCCTAATTTACACTCATTCATTGTTTTTTTTCTGCTAAATACCACATTCTTTCTCTCCTGCTTCTCATATTTATGTATTAAGTATACCTTGTCTGATATGTCCTTACATGAAAATGGTTTAGTTTCTCTCACTGTAAACTTCAAATATCAAAAACAACAAACCTGCTTTGGCTCCACTCATCAACACAAAGAATATTGGTTTATCTCCTCAATGCAATTAGATTTATACACTTCTAAGTAAATAAACCAAATGGACAAAAATAACTTTTTTCTGGTTGTGATGAACTGTGTATCATTAAAAATGTTCTTTCTCAGTCAAAAATCCTGACTATGTCCTTCACCCAGTCAACCTGAAGTTCATCCCTGAATTGCAGCAGCATTAAGATTAAGACTATAATATGGTATGCCTTTAAGCAAAAATGGTCCTCGCTGCTCATAAAAAATATGCATGTTGACCTCATATGTCATTATAAAGACGTTTTTTTTCCCCCCACTGCATAATTAAGCTAGTCGAAGGAAGTGCAAGACATCTGATTTCACTATTAATGACATTCATCATGTTCATTCGACTTATGTGGTCTACAGCTCTACAATGTATTGCTGCCATGATCTTTCTTAATGTCAGAAAGGCTACTTTTATTTTGAAAAATAAATTTTCCACCTGTCATCCAGATCCCCATCATGCTTTGCAGAGAAAAAAAAAAGAGATTTTTTTTTTTTTTTAATTCTCCCTGTCATCTGAAATAACCTACATCATCCATTGCTCTATTACTTCCGGTCTCATTCCCTCATCTCACAAGACAGCTGTCATAACTGCAATATTCAAGAAAACTGTTGAACACTCTACAAATCTGAATAATTTTCAGCCACTTTTTCTTTAGAATATTTGAAACAGAAGGTGCAGTTCACTTCAATGGTTGTCTGGCGGATGGTTAGAAACCATTTCAGCCTGGCTTTGTTTCCCTTGCAGAGCACAGAAACAGGAATAAGTCAAACCACCGATCACCTTTTGATGGTACTTGATTCAGTTTTTTTAACATTGTCTCAGAGAGATTAGTCTATTTGTGCTGCTCAGAGACAACATTTTCCAGTTTCTAGTGTTGCTTCTCAGGGTTCTGTGTCTAGTCCCCTTTACATTCTCCATTTACCTTTCACTTCATTCCAAACTTTCAGAAATGTCAGTATTTAAGTCCACTGTTACACTGATGACACCCAAGTCTACCTTTCTACCCAGTCTCTTCTCTCTGATACTCTGATACCCTTCAAACTACCACCTGAGAATTAAAGAGTGGTTTCTCAGCCTGAATAACGATAGAGCAAAGGTTCTGCAGTTCACTTGTTCCATATTTATGTGATTATCCTGAGGGTTGAAAGTGTATGTGTTTGTGATTCAAAGTAAATTATCATTTGAAGCACACATCAATAATCTCATGCAGTTTTTTCACTCACCTACACAGCATCAGTTGTCTTTGTCGTTTAATCTTTCAGTGGCATTATTTTACATAGTTAAGTGCATTTTCTTCTGTCTTCTTTTCGAGATCCTTCACATGCTTCCAACTGTTCTGGAATTCAACTTCCAAAATTCTTTCCAAATCACCCCTGCTCTCCATCACCGGCTCTCCAGGGGAAAAGTGTGAAAATTTCAAGATTTCTAAACTTTAAGTTCGCTCATAACCTTCCACCTCCATATGTCTCTGAATGTCTTCACATTTATACACTTTCCTATTCTCTCAGATCCTCCTGTCATCCTCTTCGCTGCACCCCCTGCTGCTCAACCTACCATCAGGATTACAGCCTTCGGCTGTTCTCCCCCGCCTCTTAAACTCTCTGCAAGTTGTCTGTAACATTGGCTCTTTGCATACAAGCAACTCCTGTCTCAAAACAAATAGACTTATACCATCTGATCCTGACTTTTGATAGCTACTCTAAAATTAGTTTTGCACCTACAACATCTTGCATAACTGAATTATTGCATATTGCTCCTTTCTTTGATTTATATACATCTTGATAAGTTGATCTGATTGTGCAGTTGTAGGGTGCTTTTTAATATCTTAAAGTGAAATGTATTATGTTGTCGATGATGATTATTTTAATAGTAGCATAAAAATCATGACGATTATTAAGGTGGACTGATCCTTCAATTGCAAGAAAAAGGTTGCTGAGAAGCTTCTCTGCACATTTTAGAGAGATTCACAGTTAATGCCAGTGTGATGTGACTGTGTTGCCTCTGGTAAGGTGAAAAGATTCACAGGACCAACAACTAGGTATTAGGTATAAAATTAGTCAAATATAACAACAAAATTTTTTTTTAAAAAAGTACAAAAGCAGTTAAGTCAGGAATACATATTAGTATTCTTTCTGCAGAAATGTGCACCCACCTCCGTTTTATAAGCAGCTATTCCTCTATTGCTGGAAATAAAAACCAACAAACATCCATCTCTGAAAGGGATTAGAGGACAAATAAAAGAAATATGCAACAAGTCAAATGAAAGATTAATGTGGAGGGAATAATATTGATCATCCTTTTTAGAATGCAATGTTCTGCCGGATAACCAAAGGCCCTTGTCCTCCAGTAGGTGTTACTTTAACATATACCACCCACCTAAACATGTGCCTCACTAGTGTATTTCCTGAAGCATCATGGGACAGAAAATGGAACTCTGAAAATATATATTCATCATGCCAAACTGAGCAAATATGACCACTGTGAAATCTTTATTTTCACAGAGAGCACTGTACCTCTCGTGTTCCTTTATAAGAACTGATTTTTTTTTTTTTTTTTGGTGGGTTGTATTGGTGGACATGGTTGTGCTACTGATCGCACAGCTGTTGTAGGCAAAGATTATTTCATGGTGCTCTGTTCTTGTGTCAAGTTGCATTTTAAGCTTGTAATATTGATTTTCTGTGGTGCCTAAGATCACTGGCAGATGGCCATGATCTCGTCATTTTCTCTGGCATTTGGACAAAGATCAAGCTAGCGTAAAAGGCTCCACAGTTTGTAATTTTGTACATTAAAAGGGTTATTGATGCGGGCATGTTAAGCCAGAAATCATAGGCCGAATTGACAAAGTCTTCAGATTAGAAGGTGAAACATCTTCAAAAACAAAACAAAAGGAAGTTGTGTTGCCTTCATTAAGGATGTAATCTGTCTGCACTGAGGACACTGAGAACATTTTCTTTTATTTTTTATTTTGTTTTAAAGGTATTTTGTTGTTTTTTTTCTTTCTGCATAGAGATTCTGCTCCTGCTCTGTCCTTGGGCTTTCTTGCATGTTTTCAGGTCAGTGATATTTAGGTTGGAGGACTCGGATGGCCATGGTGAGATTTTTTTGGGGTTATACCTAATGAGGTAATCCATCGAATATTTTATTGCTTCAGCTCTCTCATCATCATTGTGTGACATCTTTTTAACAATATGTATACATTTACATATTTAATTCAGTCAATTTTTCTCTCAACTGGTGATGTTCCAACATGCAGCAGGCAACGCAACCCTATTACCCAAATAGCTTTACAGAGCACCACTTCAGTGTTATCTCTCATGCAGTAACTATCACAACCTCATCAAGTGCAAAAGCTAGAACATTAATCATTTTTTAAAGTATTCAGTAATGGCACAGTCCACAGTGAATGGTGAGTGCAAAGCTTTGTCAATAACTCTGCCTTTTTCAATAATCCTGTCCCTGAAATTTTGTGCCATGAAAAGAAACTCCCATCAATACATATGTAACAAGACCAGGCACAAAAAGGAAAGAGAAAAGAAGACCCACACTTCTCAAAGGATAGTTTAATATCCATCCATCCATCCATCCATCCATCCATCCATCCATCCATCCATCCAGACTTGACCCAATTCCAGATGTTTCTGGGTGATGGGGTTAATTGATTAAACTAACACTCTCTAATTAAAATATTTAAGGCAGATAAAATAAGAAACAGGTTTTAATTCAAATTCAATTTAAATGTAAATTCAAAAATACTTTATTAATCTCTGAAGGGAAATCAATTATTACAGTAGTTTTCGTGATTTAAGTCTCTTCAAAAACTCATTACAGAGGTTTATAGTTGTGGGCAGGAAGGATCTCTCCTGTAGCGATCCAAAGGACTTCCTGTGTCGCAGCAGATCTGATGAAACCCTTGACTGAAGACACTCCAATGCTGAATCACTGTGTTGTGAAGAGGATGCTCAGGGTTGTCGATAATCTTTATTTTATGAAGTATTCTCCTTCACACAATCAGCCCCAGAGACCCCAGGACAGAGCCAGCCTTCTTTATCAGTTTGTTCAGTTTCTTTAGGTCACTGGTTCTGATGCTGCTCCCTCAACAGATCTCTGCAGATGTAATCCAAACACCTCCACTTCTTCTTCCATGATGGAAAAACTATTTGACTTAATCCCAACTCTCCTAAAATCCACAGTCATCTCCTTTGTCTTGTTCAGATTCAAGATGAAATAATTGTTCTCACACCATGCCACAAAACAGTCCACCAGTTCTCTGCACTCCATCTCTTGTCAACCATGATACACCTCACAGCTATAGAGTCATTTGAATGCTTTTGTAGATGACAGGATTATATTTTTAAAAACATTTGACTTAAACTACACAAGCATTTGTTATGCATAAAATACATGAGTATGAATTCTGTTATTTGCACATAAACCAGTCATAATTCCGTTAAACCCTTTTCTAGAGAGATACATTTGACTTACTGAAATCATCTTTGGATTATGAGTGCACTTTCCTGATTATTTTTTAAATTATTTTGTGTACAAACAGGCCTTTAGTTTAAGGTTTTTAAAGCTTTATATATACTATTTATATATATGCATGCACATTCACTGTATGCATTCACAGCAGGTTTTTCAGCCACTTTAATATATAGAAATGCCACATTCCAACTTATTGTTTATGAAGTATAGTCATGCTTTACTTACACAAAGAAATTAGTCAAAATTTAAAAAAAAAATCTAAATCATCCCTTGCAGGAAATTATTTTGTAGTGTAAAGATATGATATAAAATAAAAATATGAATTAATGATAATTTAAGAGCCAGGACTATTGTTTGCTCTTACAGTTTGTCCAGTTATTAAAATATTAGTTTTTCATCACTCCATCTTAAATTCTGTTTCATTCTTCCAGGTACCAAAACTACAGGTTATAGGAGCATATTAAATATAAAAATATGAACAGCTATTATTATCAGATGTGCAGAAGCAGTTAATTACTGGTTGTCTTTATTAGTTTAAATTTGTACCATCATTTATCTCATTTAAACTATCGAAGCTATACATCATACAGACACCAAACTTATATAAATTCAGAACTTCCTAAAGATTTGTGACAGTTATATCCCTCCAGGTAGCACTACGATAAGCTTTATATGTTTATCAACATCAAGTCAGATTTGTCTATTCTGGCATATACACGGGAAAGAAAATGTAATTTCTCTCTGTTCTGTGATGCCAAAAAAGTTAAACATGAAATATAAATAAGCTCATACTTAATAGAAAAAAATCAGTAAAAATATAAGCTTATTCATGTTTCGTATCTGAAATATTTAACACATACCACACATTTATCACCAATTTCTCCAAAAAATTAAAAGTGAAGGTAAAATAGATCAGCCTAGAACTTTGATTGCAGAATCCATTTTAAAGTTACACACAAATTGCACTTGTGGATGTGGTCCAAAGATCGATCCTGTATCTTGCAATGCAAATCCAAAGCAGACAGTACTTGGGATTGACAATGACTGTGATATATTTTGGAAACACAACATTTTTTTTTTTCATAAGGAGATGCCATAATGCACACACCTATATGCCATGGACCAATTGTGCTAGAAATCTGAATTTTGGCATATCTGCACAAGGCTTCAGTTGTAGACAGTAGCTAAAGTTTCTATTCACGGACTTTTCAGAAAAAGACAGCTTAGCATCTGATAAAAGGTCAAGTAAATTACTGTATGCAATTTGTAACCCAGAGTACTTTTTCTTTTACTTTCAACAAATGTGCTCACCATCAGCTAGCTTGAGTATACTGAAGAAAATTAAGTTTTTTCTGGATCAGTAATATGGAAATAAGCACAGTCAGTGCAGCATGTGACTCTAACAGATGTTTTAGTCAAACATCAACAGATGTGTTGCCATCTAGAAACTGCTTACTCTACCTTTAAAGACTATATGGCCAATACTTTTTGTCGTACAAGTTCAAATGTCAAAACAGTCAACTCAGTCGATCCTTCTGATGGTTTTTGAATATCTGCCAAATTTGGTATAATTTCATCCATTGAGGGGGTATCGTTGAAGGAGTTGCTGTTTCTGCAAATCTGACTGAACCAGCAATTATTGCTTTTTGTGCCAATTGTAGTTAGTATTTGATTTTATACCTCTTGAGGATAAGTACATCTTGTGTTTTCTTATTTGTTAACAGTGACTGAAATTCTGATCAGGGTGCCCAAACTTTTGAAATGCTCTGATGACTAACATTTTCAAACATTAACATCACATTACCCTTTTGAACTCCCAGAGAGTGGTTTTGCCTGAAACCAATGTGTATGCCTCTGAATTCGACTGTTTGTGTGTTGAAGTGAACATAACACTAAAGGGAGTACCTTGGTGCCTTAAGTGCTAAAGACAGGTTTACTTTCTTCTGCACAGTGCACGTGTCTTTGCTCAAGAGATCTTGACTTGCAGGCAATGTTAGCAGCAGCAAAAGAAGCACCATAGCTGCTAAAATCAGTCAAATGATGATTGATTAAATAAAATAAAATAAATAAATCTAACCAGTATTAGAGCTTAATATTTCATTTCTTTTCTAATAAATTGGTGTCTTCAAAATTTGTATCACAGCCCGAAATGTATAGATAATGAATGTGCAAAAGAATGCCCAAGACAAGCAGCAAATTTTCACATTACGAAGGGTTAAACTAGAAGCCTGGCTTAATAAATCATTTTAATGATTGTCTGATTCTCCTTGTCAGGTCTTGACTTGAGACTGAAGCTGACTGACAGGAGAAGTTCAGAAACTGTTTTTTCTTCTTCTCTCTCACTCATTTCAGGCAACTTTTAATTCAGAACGTTGAAACAGCACTGAGTGAAGCAGGACTCAAGAGTTTACCAGCATTCTCGGAGGACATTCTTATCACATATTCTTTCATTTGTTCATGCCGAGGTTTGAGACCCTGAAATTCGGGGGATTAATGTCTGCTGAGATAACTGACAGGATGTGCCGTCGGACTTGCAGCTGCAATCCACAGGGCTGCTGAACCATGACGCTAGTGCCAAGCATTTCATTTATATTTTAGGGATGAAATAAGACGAAATAACAATATCAAATGAATGATAAATGACAGAAGAAGGATAAGGGGGACAGAAAAAAAATCAATGTCATTTCAAATTCAGTCTATCCAGTTAAAGAGAAAACTGGGATTGGAGGCGCAAGTAATGCTAACTTCATCCTCTCTGGAAGAGCAGAGGCAGTTGATTCATCAGAGGGAGGAGGTGTCAGGGGGGTCAGGCTGCCATCATCATGGCCAGGTGGGTTTCATTAAGTTGTCATCCTCAGCAGTGGCAGGTGTGCTGTTGGCTTGACTGTTCCACATTCTTAACATTAGATTTCTGAATTTGTTGGAAGTAAAAGTTTTTTTTTTCTTTGCAACTTGTGCTTACATTGCATGTTCATAACTAAGTTTAAAGTCAGAAAAATAGATACATATATTAAAGAATATAACTGAATTACAGTGAATTTGATTTGTGTGTAATAATGAATTGGGCTGAATTGGATTGTACCTAATTGTTCTACATTAAATTTGTTTGGTTATTTTGTGTCTTGACTTCACTTTTTTGAGGATTGGTGTGATGCAAATAAAGACAACTGAACTGTCAAAATTTCTGGAAAATGAAAATTAATCAAAACAACAACAAATAGTTAAATCAGTTAAAGGCATAGACAGCAATTGTGCTATTTAAAAAAAAAAATTAGTCAAGGTGAAAAAGAAGCAGAGTTTAAATGCCTGGGCTTAACTGTGCAGAGGAATGGTAAGTGTGGAAAAAATGAAAAGGGAGTGATGACTGGGTGCAGTGGATGGAGAAGAGTGTCTGGAGTTATCTGTGATAGAGGAGTTGCAATGAGAGTGAAAGCAAAGATTTACAAGATGACGTTGAGACCAGTGCTGACCAAGAGACAGGAAACAGAGCTGGAGCTGGCAGAATTCAAGATGTTGAGGTAGTTTTTTGTTGTGGGTGACAAGGATGGATAGGATTAAGAATGAGCCCGTCAGAGCAACAGCCAAGGTCAGATGTCTTGTAGATAAAGTAAGAGTGGCTCGATTGAGATGGTTTGGAGACGTAAAGAGGAAGGATATTGAATGAAGGATGCTGGAGATAGAGCTGACAGGCAGGAGAAGAAGGGAAAGACCAAAGACGAGATTTCTGGATGTGGTGAAAGAGGAAATAGTTGATCCTCTCTGGCGGCTCCTAAAAGGGGAAAAAAAACCAGGAAGAACTGTTATTTTTCATTCATGTATTCATATTCCGATAACACAATTAACAATAAAAAAAATAAGAGCAATGCATATGTACTTAACACTCAGTAATGTGTGTTAAGTACAGTACTAGAGACTGAAGGTGCTTTTGGACTGCCTGGACGTTTTTTAAAAAATAGTTATTGTGACTAGAGTGTTTCTATCAAAGCTCCTATTCAGAGTATGATTTCTGAACATGACAATTTTTAAAAGTTAAAGCTGAAACAGTGTGTTCTTTCCTTTTTAACTGTTCATATCTCATCTGTCCTGTTAACCCCTCAACATCACCCTGGAAGAACTATCAAAGGCTGCTGGGGAGAGGGACATCTGAAAACAGCAGAACACCCCTCTTGGCCTGTTGCCACTGTGACCTTATGTTGGATAAGTGGAAGATGGATCGACAAAGGGATGAATGTTGTAAAATGTATCCCTGATGTATCTGAAAAGCAGCAGCAGGACCACACAAGATACTAAATATCTGAGAGGATCATTTATAGAAGTATATGTTGCATGTGGATGTGATGAGGCACACAAAGGCCACCATGAAGGCTGCGCAGAAAAGAAAGCAAAACAATCAGCATTAAAATATAGACTTAGGGGCTCAGACATTGCTAATGGAAATTTCATGCTGCTTTTGGAAGAAGAAAGTGTGGATTGATGATTGAAGCAATTAGTGCCACTTAATTTAATTTATCCACATATTCCAGTTTAATTACCCTCCTCATGCATATCAGTCCACTGAGCCCAAGAAAAGGAATTTGTTTACAAACTGCAAATGCCACTTGAACCATGTTTATATTGATGCTGGTGACACTGCTGTGCATTTCTCATATTTTTCATAATGAATTCTGCAAATCAGAAAGATATTAAAAACAAACCCCCTTTCCTTAATGAACTTTTATGTATAACAAAGATTGTGTGCATATAAAAAATGTAGATATTTTTCCCTCAGAGCAACAAACTCTATGAGATTATTGTCTGATATATGTATATACCACCGTATTTAATGCAGAAATTATTCAATTTCTGTTGCTTTTGTGCATTAAAATGTTATTTCATTAGAAGCAGAAAAATATTGTTTTCCCCTCAAATGGCTTAAAAAATATTTTTCCAACATCAAGAATGCTCATTAGTGTTTTTTTTCTTTTTGTAATTCTATTCTTCATTCGAACAATGCTGAGTGTCTTAAAATGCTCTTGACTGTGTGAGAAATTAAGCGAGATTCATTAGGAAGCATTTGGCAACTGGCACTGGTTTATTTGTAGTATCCACAGATGCTATAACTCTAAACCACAGTGACATAATTTGACAAATTTAACTGCATCATTATAACAACTCTGAGCAGAAAGTACTTAAGTTTATGGCTTCTCTGTGGAGCGAAACAATGAAGGCTGTGTTGAAGCAAAGCATTGACATTTGTCTTTACTAACTGCCAACACTGCCAGAGCTACTGATTACATTTAAAAGAATCAATATGATGTCTTAAAAAGAAAAAAAAAGAGTCAATGAAAAATGGAAACTTCTACCACCTTTAAGGGATTCCTACCCATAACGCACTCACCCACGAGATGATAGGATGAGAGATTTCATTTGTCAAGATGTTTAATTAGATTTTTAAGTGGGAGTAAATCAGGTGTGTCCATGCTTGTGGATGCAGCTACCTATTGGAAAGAGATCAAGATGAAAAATTGGCATTACTGCTCTGGGATGAGAAGATGCTTGTTTCAGCATGTCACCCTTCCTACCACAGTTCCAATCAATGCTGCCTTGAAAAATCTCCCCTGGAGTATGAATCATATTTTCAAGTGTTTGAAGGTCGCTTGTTCACATTGGCCCTCATAGTGACCGAGCTCAGGCTCACATTTACAGGCAACTCACATCGGGCTCATAATCCACTCTGTATCCAACAACTCACTCAAGGATGTTGTATGTACATCATGTGCTCTATTTATATTTGTAATGAGGACTTTATCTTATTTAACAAGAGCTTTTCTTTCAATTTTTGACTGATTGGACAAATAAATAATCATTACTGATTTTTATTTATTTCTTTGTCTATTTTTTTTTTGACACAAGAATATAAATATTGAGCATGAAGTGCCTCAAAAATCCTCCGTGTCACAAATAGAACTGTCCCTTCACATTTCCTGTATTTTGACAGCTACTGCCTACTTTTCATTACTTACTATTCACACATGAATGCACCTGAAGTGTTAGCTCCTGAGTGAATATTACAATTGCTTTGAACCACAGCAATCAAATGACATTTTGAACTAGTTTAAATCTTTTCAACACATGCTAACCTCTGGCATGGGAAAGGACAGATTGGAGTTTACACTCTGAGATTTTGTATTAACAAGAGCAGATCAACTATTTATGTTCCCTTGTTGGCTTTGTCTTTTTTTCTTTCACTTTAAACTATTCTGTCACTAAAGTACAATGTAGCAGAAGCAGCAGTGAGGGACATGTGAAGAACAAATAAGTTAAAATGTGGATAAAACATGACCTTCATGAAGTGAAAGTGATGCATGTAGCTACTATCAATCATACAGCGGTGTGTGTGTGTGTGTGTGTTGGAGGGGAACTTTCAATTCTAAAGTTTTAGTTATCAGAAGACAGGGAAACCTTTTTTTTGCTATTCCTGCTTAAAATTTGCTTTAAAAAGAACTGCAAATGAACAACATCATCATAGCATACTGCATAGTATAATTATATATCTACCAAAACTTTAGTCAAATAGGGAGAGACTCTGCATGCAAAAAATAAAAACAAAAACAAACAAAAAAAAAAACTATTCTATGGCGTGTGCCCTCATTCCTTATTGATATTTAATTGATAATCTGCAAGTACGAGGATCTTGATAAAAGCAGAGGTTTTTCATGCCTTCACAATTCCACGGACAAAAGTTAGTCATAATGATCTTAGAGATGCAATCTTTACTACTTATCAATCTCAGGATAGTTATAACAGCATTTCTAAAAAGATTTGGTTTCCATCCTGCAGTGAGAAATCTTCTCTGCCAGCGGAAACACTGGTGTAGAACAGTGTTTCCCAACCCTGATCCTTGAGTACCCCTGTCCTGCATGTTTCAGATGTTTCCCTGCTTCAACCCAACCTGATAGACATGAGTGTGTCACTAACAGACTTGTGCAGACCTTGATGTCATGCTGATGACCATTATTAGAATCAGGTGCATTGAAGCAGGGAAACATCTAAAACATGCAGGGAATGGAAACATTGGTATAGACACTCAAACATCCAGGTTATGGAAATCCTCAAAGGCTTGAATCAAGAGAACTGGACTGACTTTTTAAACCGAGGCATTGTCAGTTCAGACTGACAGGTGGAGGCATCCTCAGTTAAGCTGACAAGCTTGAAACTCCCACCAGTCAATTTGAACAGATAATGTCTTCTGGATGAAAGGTGAAATTTCTTCAAGAACCAAGAGAAATATTTCTAGCTGCCTTCAGTCAACCCTCTGATGATTACTAGTGGAAAACATGCCAGACATTTGTCAGTCTTCCAATGAGTGGATGTCCCTGGGAGTTATAACTTTAGACCGTGATCAGAGAAGGCAACAGTTGCATGTCTAAGTCTGCACAGTGGGTCTCGTAATGTTAAATATCAAAGTTCATAGTGGTGAAATTAGTAAAAAGCCCAATTATGTATGTATGTACGTGTGTATATCAAAACTCAAGAATGTGGAAGTTCCCCCTAAGTGTGCAAAGTTGGATCTGAACAAAACGCAAAACTTCTGGAACGATGCCCTTCAGATAGACGAGACCAAAGAGGAGATGTTTAGTCATGATGCACAGCTCCACATTTTGGGGAAACCAAGCAAAACATGACAACAGGACTTTATCTTCTTTTTCAGCTGCAGGATAACCTGTTCAGCAGTTGGGCATTGCTGAAACTTGGTGATACAACACAGCACTGACCTCGAGAACACGACAGAATTTCACATGGATGTTGAAACTTCCCACCTACCTAAATATTTTTGGAGACAATTTACACCCTGTCCCATAAGGAAACATCAAACTTCCAAGATACCAGTGTGATGGCAGAGCCGCGAGAAAACTATTCGACCTGATGTGTAACATAACAAAGAAATCCAAATATGCACATCCAAATATTTAAACACAGCAAACATCACTTCATTTATACCTCCCATCCACTCAGTAAGAGGCCATGGATCTTGGACAAAAGCACACGTATTGTCATTATCACCACCAACAAATTGATAGTATGCATCAACTATTATGTATAGTATAAAATATTCAATTTCTCAATAACATCATCGAATCAAAATTGTGTAGAAAATTACAGGAATTTTTAGCTTTTCCTCTTAATCTGGTGCTGTGATGCCTGTTATTCCAGAAAGAAGTGCTGCATCACCCCTACTTCCCAGGGCTGTATTTGATGGATCTGTAGAACGCAGGTCTGGATCCCAGGACCCAGAGGCACCAAAACATCTATTGTTAATGTCCCAGTCTCAAACTCTCCAGAACCCCTAAAGATGTTCACTGTCCACATCCTGGCTGGCCTGAGCATTTTAATGGCAAGAGGACGACCTGCTCAGCATTAGACAGGTGGCCATAATCTCACGGCTCATGGCTTGTTATCGCTTATGGCTCAAAACCATAGAATTGAAAAAGGTTGTAATTTCCTTTTTCACATGAATGTGTTAATGTGAATCTGAGGGCAAAGAGAAAATACCGTGGATATCATTTATTTCTTATTTCAGTTTCCCATTTCCATTTTATAGTCCACAGCAGTACGTCTCGAACATTACCATCATTTAAACATTTTATTTAAATCAAGTAATTAATAAAATAAAAATAAATAATGTATCTACTTTTTCTTGGAAATGCAGCTTGTATTTATTTACTTCTATTCCTGGAATCCAGAGTGCAACAAAGGCTTTGAGCAAGGTTGTGTTATCATTGATGAAAGATTTTAACAGTTATGACTGACAATAGAGCAATTTTGTTTCATCTATTTTTTATCAACAACTTTCTCATTGAAGTATAAGTAAAAGACTGCATAGTGTATAAATACAGAATATGTATACAAATACATAACTGACATGCAGTCAGTGATGGTGGTCAAGTAAACCGGTTGTGAATTAATTGAAAAAGAAATATGATTACTAAGCTGATGCAATTCTTTCTTCTTCTGTTTTATAGAAAGAAATCACATGTCATTGTCTGGCAATATTGTCTCTTCTGATTATGACTGGAGAGGAGTCATTGTTTTCTGTACAGGCAATAACTGGCACATAATATATATGAAAATCTAAAAGAAATGAAATGTTGCAGTGCATCAACCTATCCTGCGGAAGTGCTGGTCAGATTAAATAGTGTTTTTTGTTCAAATCACTGCTGATTCAGTGTCAGTTCCAATCAGATAGTTAATTACGCCATTTAAATTACATTTTGTGATAAACATTGTAGCCCCCAAATGTTTTGACTAAAATGTTGCAACCAGGCCACTCAGGAGACCCTAATCTCACAATAACATTATTTACATAATAAAATACTAGTCCAATTACAGTTATACATGTTGCCACATGAGCAGAAAGCTTTCACGGAGAACTAACAGATTGAAGACCCCCGTGTAGAGGCTCTGCAGCACTACAGTGAGTAATCAGAGGTGGTAAAGATGCATAAATGGAAAATTGTCATGACCTGAATGTAGGTCAGCAAAAGGAGGGAACAAAAATTAGGGCTTAAACCCCACAACTAAACTGTAATTTATTTCCAGAGAAGAAAGGCACAGCTGCACGCATATGAAAACACAGCAGCTGCCAACAAATTCGTAAACTTTCAAGGTGATACCTGATTCTTTGTATCAGCAGGAAGCTGTTGCCAAGGGAACAGAATTACTTGACTGTTAATAAAGAATGTCAGGCAATCAAAAGGGAGCTGGAGGCGCTGAAGCACGTTCTGAGAGGGCTTTAGCACCTCTGTCTCTCTTTTTTTCCCTTTTTTTTGCAAAGATATGCTGGAAACCTAATAATCTATCAACTATTCCATGAACGTTGGCCAGATTCATTGTGATCAGAGCTGTAGCGCCGCTATGATCTAAATGTCTCTATTTGAGCACGACTGCTGCAGTAGAAGCAATGTAAAGCAAAGGCATTCATAATGATAGTCATTACATGACAAAAATAGTCTTTAGAAGGTCACCTGCAAGGCAGAGCCAGTTTTGCAGAGAGAGGAAGCCAACAAATGTCAGTATTCTGTTCTGAAAAGACTTCTATTGGATTATCAGTAAAGGCAAAATCTTTTTACATTTTGTTATTAGTTGCTTAGTAATGGTGTTAAATTTCCACGCACAAACCTCTCGTCTTTATGTAACATATCTAACTTAGTACTACTTGTTTCAAGTGGAAACACTCCTGTCCACCCAGGTGGATGTGATCGGGCTGGGAGATATTTTCTTTCAAGAGCTGTGTTCCACAGGCACTTGTATTTTGACTTCCTAAGTATACTGCAATCTGTGACTAAGAAAAAAAATCTCTAATAGCAGTAGGTGTTCATGAAAGGAATGTTCGTGGGGCGATGTGGGTGCTATCTTGTGCTTTACCTTGACCAGTACATATATTTGACACTGTAAGCCCAGTCAGGGCCCAGTGGAGGCACTGTAATGCAGCAGGTTACCTTTAAGTGTGCTCTGCATGTAACCAACTTTAATGTTGTAAGAGATTGTGTGTCCTTTTTAGAGAAACACCAGGTTGATTTTATAGTTTGTTTATTTTTGCATCAGAAAACATTGCTATCATGAATTCTTCATCTCAGTCCCTATTTTTCAAATCTTCTTCATTACAGTCTGATGCTCATTTTTTAGATTATAGCCCCATTGAAGTGAAAAAAAGCTATGATGGCAGCATTTATGTGCTAAGATCAAGAATTTAAAACTGTAATCCACAATCCGATAAATGGCTTCCCTGGGGCTACAGATATTTTCTCAGCACATTCTGCTTTTATAACCTTTATCTGCAAGTGCCTGCTGTACTCGCATTGTAAGTTGCCATAGCTGAGCCAGTTTTGCTGCCTCAACCTAACTAAATAAGCAAAAATAGAAACACTATGCACTTGCAATATTATTGAGTCTTCATGACACAACTCTATGGACTTATTCCATTATAAACCCTCTTAACCCCTTATCAGGACTTGGTTGATTATGAGATAGTTTAGCCCCACAATCCCTTCTTCTTTGGCTCAGGGGTAATGGCACTAATGCTAAATTTCTCATGCATATCTTAAAGATGCAGCCAGTTTTTATTTAACATCTGCATTTGATTCCCCTGGGCAAAAAAGAAGCTGGATTTTCTTTTTCTGCTGCAAGATCAAATAAGAGACAAAATCCAAATTTGAGATGTGACTTTACAGTAAGATATGCTTTTCTTTTTGTTTGCTGACATCAACAATCATCCTTTTATTTTAGTCATGGACAGACTTCATTTAAAAGCAGCATTTATAAAATTCAGTCAACAAAAGTTTTCAATTCTGCATTTACCTTGAAATGCTGACAATGTTATTTGCTTTGTGCAATATTTTTATTGCACAAAGAGGCTTAAGAGAGGCTTAAAACAATGATGTGATCAATACAACTATCTTTTGTTTATTTAGAAACATAACTATGATGTCAGTAACAATAAAAAAATGATTGCTTAATGGAATATTTAATCTAAATTTAGTATTGTACTGTAATTCAAATTACATCTATATGTGAAATCATTATACTCATTGTTGAACCTGGTACAATGTCAGTTAGTCATGAATAATTTCAACACTTGATGGATCCAGAATCTTTTATTTAAAACATCAGGTACATCTACTGCAGGAAAGGCACAGTGAGAGTTTTGTTAAATCATATATTTTGATGAACCACCTAAAGAGATATTTCTGCATGAGAATTTTAGTCAAATATACGAAAATAGGAAATGACTCACAAAACAGCCTTTGAAGAGAAAAAGAAAAAAAAATAGAATGGAGACATACGGGTTCATTTATTTCAGTTTACAAGTAATTCTCTTATCAGGTTTTGAAAGAGATACAATCAAATATATGAATATGCCGAAGAGGTTCGAATTTTTATAATTTAATTAGATTTACCATCATTACTCAGGGACATACTTACCTGAATGAGAGTTTTCCATCTTCCCCTTTTACCTTTTTTTTTGAGTGATTCATTCTAAAGTCTGGGATGTAATGAAGGCAGAGACAGTGGTGAGAGCTTGCCACGTACTTATCTGAATCATGTTCAGTTCATAAAACTGTAAGCTGCAAATTATAAGTGATTATGAACTACTTACCAAAAAAAAATCCCTTTTCTGCAGCATCATACCAGCTAAAATGTTTGAATAGCACCCAAAGACATTATAGTATACTTAATTTTATTTTTGTGTATATAATTAAAATAGGTAAAAGGATAACTACGGTGTGGATCCTCTGAGACACACCTGCTCTTTTAATAAAGTCTTAAAGGTTTTTGGACACATGCTTATCATTCATCTATGTGTCATGGTAAAGGAAACTAATGCAGAAATATCTGTGTTCCTGGAAAATCTGCCAACTGGCTGGATCAGAAAAAAAATCAAATAAAGAGAAAAAGAGAAGAGCATTCATAATTTTTCCATCTAGATAAATATATGACTGAAATTCCTGGATGTTTTTATGCTAAACTTTTTCATACATATATTTAAGTAGACATTTCCTACCAATTTTGCATAGTTATAGTACTGTGGAGTTCATATTGAGCTTTAAATTGAACCTCAACTGAAATGTTGCCTGTGTAAAACAAGTTGTCAACATGTAAAGCTTAAAGGTATACTCCAGCATTTGGGAAAAGGTAAATTAAACTTTAAATGCCAGCTACAGTGTTTGCCTCACGAGTATTCATCATTGTTGTTTACATCTTGTTGGATGCTAATGCTAACGAGGCCCTGAGTGAGTTTCATGACAACATCAACTCGCTCCAAAACAAGCATCTATCCTGTGTGGTAGCAGGTGACTTCAGCTGCACAGATTTCATAGTTTGTCTGCCTGACTTTCACCAACCCTGCCACCAGACCAGCACGGGGAAACAACACCTTCCACCATATTTACACATTCAGACAATGTGTGTATACACCCCTCCCTCACCCCCACCCTTGGCCTCTCCAACCACATCTTCATCATGATGGCTCCAGCCTAATGTCCCCTGGTCAAACAGTCAACTTCTACAGAGAACCATCATTGTGTGGCCCAGCGACGTTGACTCTGTGCTGTAGGAATGTTTCCAGTGCACAGCATGTCTTCATACATGCATCTACAAGTGAGAGAGATTGTGGCATGGATGAATACAACCTGTCTGCCTTCAGCTATGATGCCAAATGTGTTGATGATGTTGCTACCATAAGGAGATCACCATCTAGAGAGACCCTGGGTGAATGCAAAGGTCTGGTCTCTGCTGAAAGCCACGAATGCAGCATTCGGGTCCGGTGACATCTATGCACTTAGAGCACACAGGAGAGGGACCTGGTGGTGGGCATAAAAAGGGCCAATACAGGGTCATTTGTTCCCCAGCGACCTGCAGGGCATGCAGGGGTCTGACTACAAATCTAGTGATGCACAGTGCTCCATTGATTCCTTCCTGCTAGATGCCCTGGACACCCTCTACAGCCACTTTCAAGAACCCTGAGCGAAGGGCATGAACAACAATCTGCCAGTTGCCCTTACCTCAGTTGCCTTGAAATGCCTTGAGAGACTGGTCATGACCGACATAAAAGGCTCCATTGACATCGCTGTGGACCAGCATCAGGATGCCTACCACAGAAGCAGATCCAGTGACAATGCCATCTCTGCAGTTGTTCACACAGCCCTCACCCACCCAGAGAGCAAAGACTCATAGCCTAAGTCCGCCTTCCCTTTGTGGGCTTCACATCTGCATTCATCACAACAGTCCCACAGGCACTGGTGAGGAAATATTTAAGACACAAGAGTTTGTGCCCCATCTTCTTCTCGAGATATGGTAAGAATTGCCATCGATGGCTGCAGCCAGTCCCACATTGTGCAGCTAATTATTCTGTCAGCAAACTCCTAATTTAGAAATGATCTTCCGATTAATAGCATCTGATTTTTGTCTAATTTAGATTAAATCATGTATGGTTAAGAATATATAAAACACAGTTAGTGGTTTGTGGAATCTTGATTCTTTTGGTGAATGACATCAAGTAGAAAAAATGTGACATGCTCTAACTTCTCCCAAATCAGAAACCAGTGAAAAAGTGATGTTTGCTATCCTGACACCAACATAAATTGAATGTTTTGCTGCAGCGAATGGGACCAGGTGTTGGCTGGTGTTTGAAAAGCTCGAATTGCTCAAAACCTCAAACATCATGTCATGGCTACTTCTCATAACATAAGTTAAAAAGTGCCAGAATTACAGTTACACTTATTCATTAGCAGACATTTTTATCTTCAGCATCTTACAAGTGAGAATTACCAGTAGAACTCCTCCAGGCAGAACAGAATTGAAACCATCTTGGAAAATATGCTTCAAAAATCATATTTAAACTGATAAAAAGTGTATCAATCCAGTTAGTGACAATGCTATGTGAGAAGAGGCTTAAGTGTTTCAGGTTCACGTAAACACATGGTCAAGGAGATTTTTCATTGTCACGCAGACTAAATGATTAAAACCAAGTTCATACCCCATCCGTGAACATCCACTTTCAAATTCAGGGCAGCGACATACCCCAGCTACAGCTTTTACTTCTCTTTTCATTTTGGAAGCTGTATGAAGGCATTTGCTCCCATCTCAACTCAGAATCGTCATTTGTCAAGTTTTGTGCTGTTTTGTAGTAAGACCTGCCTGTAGGGTGGTGTTTCAGGTGAAGAAGGTTTTTCATGTCACAGGTCATCCCAAAGGGGTTGGAGAGGGTTGAGGTCAGGGTTAAGTTCCTCCAGAATAAACCCAAGACACCATTATAACTTTTGCTTTGAATGTCTGATGTTATGCTGCAACAGAAATAGTCTTCTCTGAGCTGTTGACAAAAATCCAGAGAGATATAACTGTCTGAAATACCACAATAAGAAAGGCAATTAAGGTTTGTCTCAGTTTCACATCAAAGCATGACAAACAGCTCTCAGCAGAAGGACACAATTGAATAACAGCTATAGACTGTGGATCTTTTTTTAGTTTTTATTCCACATACTTACTGCATTGCACAGTGTTCATCATAAAGTATTTTCATTTTACATCCACATTAAGCATGACAATTTAGAAAAGACATTTTTAGCCAACCATTGGCATTTGTTTTAATTGCCTTGGCTGTCATTTATGACTGCACAAATCTTGTCCTGATAGGAGGTTCCAATTGTGTTCATTTGCCTGCTGTGACTTCCAAATGCCTGAATCATTTATTTAACAGCTGAATTAAATATAGTTTCAAAAATGTCAGCAACTACAAGCCAGAATTAAACTGTTCATTATTACTTGTTTAAAAATGATCATCTCCTTTTTTTTGGTCATAGTTTGAGGGAGTATGGAGCCATAAAAATGCTTTTTTGTAGGGCCACATTACATTAGAGGGCCCATATTATGCAATTTTGATCCCTATTCCCATTCATCAAGAAGCACAATTGTTTTATTATTAAATGTGACTCCTTCAGAGGGCCAGTTTCCAAATGCAATTATTTCTTGTGTAAGCAAAAACTGGAAGCTCCTGGTAAGCCTGCGCTTTCAACACTTTTATTTATTGCTCAGTCAATTATGCACCTCCTACAATAGCAGCTAGGCAACCTTGAAAACTTGATATATGTTAATTTAGGGGAATTTAAAATGTTTGAAAGTCAGAAGAAACATAATATGTGTCCTTTAACCACTGGTATTTATTTTACATTTTTAATGTAGTCTTTTTACCACCAGGTCGCCAATATAAGGGTAAAATTTTTCCTTTTCATATTGATTCAGCAAAAAAGTCTGCAATGCACACCTTTCCAGATAGATATTAAATGCTTTGCTATGTCTAGACCTATACACTGGGTCAGGTACAGGACCAGGGAACATTCAAGTCATTCTGTTTTCCAACGTTGCATTAAACTTTGTTATTAAAAGTGCAGTGGAAGAAAGAACCATCACATTACATTTTTAGTTGTTGAAATGCTGCATCTTTCGACATCTACCTGTTTATATCAGGTAGGTGATCCATCAGCTAAGATGGTGACGTTTATGTTCATAGTCAGACTCCAGGAAACCAGCAGCAACATCTCCAACTTTATAGAACTGATCTTCAGACCCACTTCTGTACCAAAGAGTTAGCTTCACATTGATAGACAAGGTTCACACGGAAAGGCCACATAATTGAGCTCACACTGAATGATGGACACCTGGAGCAGGTTTTGGTTCATTCATCTACAGTGGTGGCTCTATTTACCAAACTCAGACAAGAATCAACCACATTAAACTTTCTAAACAATAGCTGTAAAAACTGGGAGATTAGACACACTCCAAAGGTTAAAATGTGCAAATGATGACTGTGCTCCTGAATGGTAACCCCCCACACTTGGGTGTTGAAAGAGCAGCGATTCATCGTATTGGAAAGTATCCAAACCACACGTCTTGGCAGAATTCTTAAAAGTGAGTTGGCACAATTGTATCTCAATAAGGGAATCAGGTCTTGAACTGCCAAATGTAATATTGATACCACAATATTCCTGTCCACTACCACAAGTAGTGAGCAGCCAGAGCCTCCCCATGAATAAAATCTTGCCACCAAACCTTTGCTATTTTAAAGTATGAATATACTAGAACATGAAGATATTAAAATATTTCTTCATTTTAAAGGGTAAAAATGAGATATTAAAGAATGATCCACTTTTCCAATTAACATTCCAATCCATTTTAATACTGTTATTGTGCATGATAGATCTGTCCCAGCTACATTATTTTCATTCTTTTTTGTTTTTCTTTATATATAAAAAAAGATTTTAATTATTAACTGATTCCATCAGTCCCAGCTATGGGTCACATTAAAACAAGCATTATGCATTTTTCTAGTAAAGTAGAAACGAAATAACTCCTAGTAGAAAAATTCTTCAGCTTCGTTAGATGTCATACAGTTTTTCTTAAAAATTTAAGCTCTAAAACCACAGACTGGTCAGTGACCAGATGAGATAGCTGTTCAAATATTGTACTGGATTTGACTTACTGCTCATAGACACTGAACAAATTGAAAAATCGCTTAACTGAAGGGGTTGGGAATGATGAGTATTGTGTATTGAACAAAGAGAATTTATAGTCTAGCAGTCTTTCCAGTGACTCGGATCTTGGCTGCTCTCCAGAAACTGGTCCTAATCACTTGCCAACTCCAAAACTTGTTTGAAATAGAAGCAACTGCTGCCAAGAGTCTTTAACCTTTCTGAAGCTGTCTTAACAAATTGGGTGACAATTGGAGGAGTTTTGCAAAACCACAGAAAAAGTTGCTTGTCTCAGATACTTCCTGGAGCTGAAATCTCTAACGTAAGGAAAATTGAGTTTTTAAGCCCGAAAACTCACAAAATGTTTGTTTTTCTACATTAAAAAGAATCCAGTCTCAATCTTATATTCTATTAGGTCAAAATAAGTTTATTATATGTTTTTACTATAGTTGGAAGAAGACTCCTGTGGGTGGTTTTGCATGAACTGGAAGAATACAAATTTGATCTCAGATTTCTCCAGTCCAGTATTATGAAGTGTCATTGGGCAAGATACTGAATCCTACTTTGATCCCTGATGGGATGATTACCAGCGATGACTCGCACCCCATGAAATAAGGCAACAATTGAGATTTCAATAAGGTCTCCTTTATTATGAGTACTCTATTCAGATACTGCAGATGTGCTACTGCCAGACAAAGAAAATCTGCAGTTTTAAACCTCTGTCAGCTACTGATATGGTTATCTATCGATAGTATCTGCTTTTAGGAATTGCAGTTGACACTGATTAAGTCATTATAGTTAGTACGTAAGCATAAGATACAGTTGTGTTTGTGCAGTTTTATAAATGATGAGACAAGTTGAGATGCAGTCATAAATTCCTTTCCTTTTGGAAATGTAACACGAGCAAATAGATCCTAGAGGAGGCTGACGCTCCACGTCCCTCGCGGGTAACTCTGCAGTCTAGCCAATGGCAGTGAAGCACAGACGCACATCTTCTGATGAAGAGGACCAATCAGGATAGAGACAACTTACAAGTGAAAGCGATAAGATGTGAAGACAATTGTTTTTCTCTGCTCTTGGGGGATTGATCCTCCTAGAGACAATGGCAGTGTAACTTTGCTTGTGATCCTGAAGAGAACATGATTGAGTTGCAGCAGTTGAATCTTGATAATCTTTTCACTGCAAATACTAACCATTTGAATCTAATCAGAACACTGCTAAGAGGTTAATATGCATCAACATAGTTTGCCCTTCATTGCAACATACATGGTCTAAAGATGAACCCTAGCCTTCTGCATCTGTGTCTGAGTTCACCATAGCAACACATGGTGATCACACATAATCAGGCCCCAAATCACCTGCCACTAACTTCATTCAACTTCAATAAAATTACAGATAAGGATGTTTTATGTGAAGGCTATAAGATCATATTCATTTCATTCAGAAGTTTAGGAGACAGATAATATGAATGGCAACCAAGCTCAGAACAACTTCAAGAGGAATTTTAAGTAAACTCAAAGGTTAAGGTAAAAGAGCATCATGTCACACCCGCCATCATCAAATCATCAAAAGGAACAATCACGTTATAGAGTCAAATAGATTTTGTAAACAATCCATTGGAGTGACAGAGAAGATATTTGGAATTATCAACTTGATATGACAAGCTGCAAGTTCTCTGAATATTTTTGTACTCAAAAGCAAATTTAAGAATGAAACCAGCTGTCTGGTTGTTTTCAGGAAGATCATTTTAAAAATATTAATACACTGAATCTTTCTTCACTGCAAAATTGTTGGGCCTGGATTCTTATCAGCGAAAGTCTCTTGTATGGAAATAGCCCACCAGTACCACAAAAGGACATGAGCCTGCATGATTGTGTCTATACACAAAAGTCCAACGTGGATCTTAAAAAGAAAAGATGAGTGTGTGCTCAAGAATAACCAAACCAATTCCACAGACATCTGAGCAGATGGCTGTAAAACCGAACACAAACTATAGAAGAAATTAGAAATTCAAAGACAGACAAATCCATTTGAACTAGTTTGCTTCTCTAGTAGATGTGCTGTTTTCTCGTCGCTTGAGAAAACAACCAATTCCCCCTCACAACGTTCAAACTGCACAGACAATGTCAGAATTACCCATGTGCGAAATCATATCACACATGCTTGATTATAAAAGCCGAAAATGAAATGCATATAACACAGCTGTTACACAAAGAGATGTATTTGACAAGAAATAAAGGGATTAAAATATTATGTTTACTCAGCATTTTGATTAAAACAGCATAGATATTTGACATATTCAGTCTTTGAAAATAAATAAACAAGTAATTGTATTATTTTGAAACAAACATCATGCTTTTCAGCTTTTCACTTTTAAAACTGGAACAGGCCATGGAGGTGGAAAAATATCAAATAGAGAGCCACAGCAGTTTCTGCTGCAGAGTAAGTATTTTTCGTTTCACACTTGTTCTGCACTGATTTCCATATTAATTTAGTCAGCATATGAAAGTTTTGGGGGAAATTAAGGGAGATAAAAAATAAAACTCTTGGTCTATTATTAGATGGTAAGGATGGCTAACTTTTGTTAGGCACCAAAATAACATGAATCAAAGCAATTTTGAGTTAAGGGTGGAATGTCTTAACTCTTCTGCAGCAGTTTTAACATACTTAATACACATACTTAATACTGAGGAATATTCTTCTACATCTCCTGTGCAGAAGACTTTGAATATTGTAGTTATTTTGATGAGCTTTATCCCCTTCAAACTGATTCAATGTCAAAGAAGTACAGTTAATGATAAATTTAATAACTTCCAATGAACTGAGAAGCCTTTCCTCAAAATTCTGACCAATGATTGCATCATTTAATAAAGTTTACATTGTAAAACAGTCTCTTAATTTTAAGGTCCCTTGCTGGCTCACTTTCTCACATACACAATGACACATCAAAGCCAGACTGAAGTTTGAACATCTGAAACATGGTGATTTTTTAATTTAATTTAATTTTTTTTACATTTTGTCCTTTTGTTTGGAAGATAGAGTCCTTCAACCCTGAAGAACACAATTCTCTGGTGGTGGGAGCTTAATGGTGTGAGGCTGTTTTGCTGATTCATGCAAAATGAGAGAATCTTATTGAAGTGCATTGGGTCATACAAAAATGAAGATTACGTTGATGTTCAGAGGAATACTGTCAAGAAATCTGTTTCCATTCTGGCTCTAAGTCACCACTGGTTCTTCTAACAAGATGATGATTCATACTGAACATCTTAATTTATTTAAAACATTTTGAAAGATACCAAAATGAAAGTCTTGGAGTGACCTTCTCAGAACCCAGATCTCAGTCTTGAGAAACTGTGATGGAAGGTCAAGGTTGACATCCATGCTTGGAAACTACCCAGTTTGGATGAGGTGGAACAATTTGGCAATGAAGGAATAGGTTATGATCCCTCAAGAGACATGTGGGAGCTCCGTTAGGAACTACCATAAGAGATTGTTATTAGTTGGAAGTCACAATGACTACACTATTGATCAATGATTGACACAGGGATACTTATGTTGACCTTCAAATGAACACAAGTTAAAGATTATTATTTATCTTTATAAATTTTTTTTTTTCTTTTGGAACTAAATGAACCAGGGACACTTCAATTACATAGAAATGTTAACGGTTTTATTTGATTTTATAAATGGGAGTCATCATTTTGACCTTAACTGTAATCACTGGAGATGAATACAAACAGTTCTGAATTATTCAAGTATATACTCTTGCATCCGTACCGCTCTAACAATTACTTTCAGAGTATTCTCTTATTCAGCACTATGCACTCTTCAGAGAGAGCCTTCAGCATTCTTGTAACAGCAAAAACAAAAGGCGTTAACAGGCTGCCACAAACATCCTACTTGACATCTCTGACATCCCTCGCCAGAGGTGTAAAAGCTCAAGGTGGCCATTAGCTTTTTATGAAACAAATAGTGTGACTGATTGCTCTGGAAAGGGGTGCCAATCACATTTTAGAGATTGTTTTCCAGTGTGTGAGTGTGCATGTATGTGTGTCTGAGGAGGTTTACCAATGGAGAGTGATGCACAGCTTTTTATAGCTACAAATGAAGCGGGAATAGGAATCCCTCTTTAAGAGAATGTTTGGGAATGTTCACCAGCTATATATCCTACTACGACATATAGCTGAAGCCAGGACCAACACATTGTTGGTTTTGTGATAGGCTTTACACATTTGTTTTTATCTTTCATTTTCTTTTTTGAATAAATAAAATAAACACCATCTTTATTTGGGTTTCCAATGTATGTTTAGTCACTTAAACTAAATTTGATGTACTAAATGAGGTGACTTTGAGGTGTTAAACTCTCATCATGTGTCTCCTCTTCATTGAGATACTTCACAGATTTGTTATTACTGTCATTATTATTGTTAAAGTTCAGTACATCTTGCCTTCCCTTCAGAAATTCCTTTTTAAAACAGGTTCTTACTATTTTAAAGGTTCTTACCATTGTCACCTGAACTAAACACTTTTCATGCAGCACTATTTCACAGATTGTAGTAAGTCAGCAGGGATCCCTTATTTTCACAAGACATAGTTTTGACAGTTACATTTTATGAGTAATTTTTTGGGGTATGAAGCTCTCTCCAGCAGATCTTAGAGTGAAACATCAATTTGTCATAGCAGAGAGACAGCAACATGTGACAGTGTGTAAATTTGATTTAAACCTTCCATGATTTCAATGTATAAGTATAGATAGAGACCTTCATATGATGGAGAATATTTATTTATTTTTTCCTTATGTTCTCCAGAACAAGACATGGAGGTATTCTTCTGTTTTAAATGTTCTCCAGACTGTTAAAATTGTGGTTAAATAAATAAATAGAACAGCTCTACTCTCAAAAGACTTTTCCCATGGCTTGGTAAATCAATTTTTTTTAAAAAGTTACAAAAGAGGCAACATTTGTAAAATCTGTGATAGAGGTGATGTCCTTTAGGAACTTTTTCAATTGTTTTGAAAACTGGTACTTCTTTGTTATCTTTATTAAACCTAAATACACTATTTACAGCAATACATTAAATAGACACATGACACATGATGTGCTGGTCTCATGGTCACACTGCTAATATAAGATCAAATGGTAGTTTTGTTGTAGTAGGCAGATTTTTTCAGGTGGGGGTAGAATTTCAGCGCTTTAAAGTGATGAGGGAATGAAGTGACAGAATTGCAAGGCTTTTAACCAAGAGACTTTATTTTAGATACAAAAAATATGTACATTTGGAACAATATCTTTAAACCCTAAATCTATAATAATCTAACACATGAAGTGCCTCTGCCATGCCTGTGTTGCAAAGAAGTTGTGCTCCTTTCACATGTTTCTGTGGAAATAACCCTGTACTTATCTCCTTTCTCAAATGGGAATCATCTTCCAAAGGGGTTTGTCAATGAAATGTAAGTATAAGTATTTACTATTTTACAAATGCTGTTCTGATGAACACATTGGTGTTATGGACATATAGTATATAAGCAGCTGTGCGGGCATACCCACCATCCACTTGTGTCACAGCAGGGACACAACAATTTTTTTAATAAAATAACATGGCTTGCATGGATCACATTTCCAATGCATAGACTGTCAAACCATGTAGTTACTCTGCATGACATTATTTCAGCATCTTGTACTATTGTGAGGAAGCTTAGATGTATTTTTGACCAGGATTTGTCCTTCAGTACACATGTAAAAGTTTTTAGTACTGCCTTCTATCACCATCGTAATATTGACAAGATCAGAAATATCTGGCCTCTAAGTGATGCTGACAAATTCATCCACATATTTGTTGGTTAAACATTGTGGAAAGCAGCCAAACTTAAACTGTAAGTCTAACACAAAGTGCTTTACAAGATATAAAAAAAAGTAATAGAAAAAGGAAATCCCTCCACACACACCTGGATTACATAGATAGATAGATAGATAGATAGAGAGAGTAATAAGAGGTGAAACAATGAAGGAGAATTTAGTTGTTGAACTAAAAGAAATTGTCTATAAATACTGTAATTCCTTATTAGCAGGCTGTCCTCATTTTTTTCTGAGAAGCCTGCAGCTGATCCAAATTGCTGCTGTGAGAATTCTGATGAGAATTAGCGGGAGAGATCATATTTCCCCAATCTTAGCTTCTCTTGATTAGCTCGCTGTGAAATCCAGGATAGAATCCAGTGCTGCCTGCTGCCCCGCATGTGCTCTGGACAGAGAACTGAGTCGAAATGAAGACTGAGCGCAGTCTCTTGGCTACCTCGACTAGACTGCTTTTCTGTGAGCTGGCATTGTATGAATACGGCTAAAATTAACTGGACTGAATTGGATTATAAATTGATTATGATGAACTGGATTTAATTGGACTATAACTGTATTAGATTTCGACTGACTTGGGTTGTGTTTATTTGTACTGAGCCCTGTTGTCTCTGTAAAGTGGCCTGAGATTACTTTTATTGTTAAATGGTATCAAACAAATAAACGGAACTGAACTGAACTGAAGACAAACTACACAATGAGTCTAATTTTTTTCTGTCCCTCTTTTGAATGACCTTGAATGTTTTGAATGTTCTTAAAATGAAGCCATTTGATTGCTCAGGTCTGTCAACTCACAGCCTACATTTTCTTCATACTGATGCAATTCTGAATAGTTACAAGACCGTCATGGTGAGTAAAAAGATTTCACAGCATCTCATCCATTATCACTGGAGTTAATTGCTCAAAAAGAGTCCTTGTGCAGTTAAACCCAAACAGGGTTAAACAGCAATTCATCTTCCCCCTCTCGCTTTATACTGACAGCCTTTACGAATGAGCATATACTGTAAGGGATGGCATGTTTTTTTTTTCTTTTTCTTTTTGAACAGAGCTCCGTAAGACACAAATCACACAGAAGTAATTCTGCTTCTCTGGTTCAAAAACGTGACCTGTCTGAGCGTTGCCTTTCTTTGACTGTTTTAACATCCGTTGCATTTGATGACACTGGGTTTGGTTTGAGAAATAATGAATATATTCATGTCAGTCTGTGATTTCTCCGACATAAGGAGTATTTGAAAGAACACTTTGTGCGTCAAGAAAATGTGTCATGACTAAACATATGCATTGAGAAAGATCAGTGTATTAAAACGACTCACAGCATGTCTGTAAGTTACTTTGTAATGCAGTCTCCTTACATTTTCTTCTATTAAAGAAGAAAACGTTAGGATAAAGGTGTGGCAGACATATTTTCCAAACAACCTAAAGCAACACAATTTTTCACAAGAAGGTTATTTATGTAGCTTCTATCAGACTGATCTTGTGATCCCCTCACAGAGATTGCTTTGACCTCTGATGATGTTGGTCAGGGGGAGCAGCCTTTAGTTGTTTGATCCACTGTTAGTGCTGCATAACGTAAGGTATTGAATATTGAATGATGGGCCCCTGGGGAAATTAATGGGGTATCACAGCAAATGGGCTTCATCACAAGTCTAGTAAAAATGACAGTGGCAGGGAAGAAGGGAGAAGAAGCTTTAGGGGTAGAAATGCCAAGAATACTTTGCGCTATCTACTGAAGTTGCAAAGCTGTGGGTGCCCGAGGCTCAACTCCACCTCTTTCTCAGTCTTCCTGTGTACACACTTGACTCCTCTGAGGAAAGAGCAACAACAGATGCTTAACCCGAAGCGCTTCTGTCCAACTGAGGGATTTATGGATAAAGGCCTGTCAGTGTAGAAAAGAGGTTTCAGTCACCGCGTTCATTAGTCCAAGATAAAACGACAAGTATGAACCGCGAGACTGAACAGATGTGCTCAAACTTATGTTTTGCATCTCTTGCAAAATCCCAAACAAAAGCATGCCGCAGGAGGAAGAACGGCAGGCTTCAAGCCTGTAATGTGAAACAAGGTCTCCTGCGCCGGGGGATTTTTGTAATGAGGGGACCCTGAACAGGCTGCCTCCATGCTGGACAGATGTACTATTGGAATCCTGCATTGTCTCAATTATCGCCAAGTCCCAGATCTACCTTATGTGCCAGGCGGAAACAAGAAATTATGTATTTAAATTTTTATTTCTCTGTTAAAACTGCAGTAAAAGACAAAAAAGAGGAACCCTAGGGCATGTTTGTAGATTGCTATAGTCAAATCATATTATTGTTGCACCATAATCTTACACAACAAATTGTAGGCTGGAAGCTAGATCTTCCATCTGCATAGTAGACTTTTTTTTTTCAACATGGGTTTAAAGAACAACACACACTACATAATGTGCATTAAACTACCGAAACATCTTCTTTTCTATTTACTTTAAAGATCTGCCATATGTAGCAAGGCACAAAATCTTTCACACTCCCACTATAGTCATGAGTCTCCTCTTTATCCTGCGTAAGGTAGCAAGTAATCCAAGACTTAAACACTGATCGTCTAAAGGCTTTGCAGTGATTTGCTGAAAAACCATCAAAGAAAAAGTGATGCGAACGTGGGTCAGGAAGCTTAGACTTGACAAGCTGTATGAAAAGTTGTAGATCCCGTGGTTACGCTGTTCGCTAACAAAGAAGCCACTCGCCACCGTGGAAGTGTTGACAGGCCCACAGGAAAAAAAAAACAAGTAGTAAAGACGATGTTTTTTGCTAGCAGGTGGTCTTCACAAGTAAAACTGCTCTCTTCCTGAGTCTTCGGACATTTATCGTCCTGTTTATCAGCATTATCATTTTCCATCTTTTAAAAGACGGAATATATGCTCCCTTCATGCATCCTCACTGTTTAGCTGCAAAACATCTAGAGTGAGATGTGGGATGTTTGTCAAGTGATGAAATCAAATGATTTAATATCATGAAATGGCACAGGTCTGGCATAAAGCTACACTTAAGTGACCCAAACATCAGATTTGAAAAACTAGTCCTCAGCTTGTACCACTAACTTAAACATATTCACAAGCTTCAGTGTGAAAGCAATCTGAAGCCTTATGCTCTCTGCAGATGACATATTGCTCATCAGTGAACTGCTCAGTTTAATAAAGTGTTGCACCATTGAACACAAGTAATGCATAAATCTGTGCCTTTCCCGGGGGTTGATTCGCCCACTGCCCCAGAGTGTTCCCCTGTGATTCAGGCGACTTTGACATTCACCTGCCTGCCATCATGGCAAAGAAACAGTCCAGTAGCTCTAACCTTTACTCAACCAGTGATTTAGCCTGCCTGTCTGCACTGATAACACACTCAATCAGAGTCAGCCTGGGAGGAGGAGGGGATGAGGGCTGCTCTGTGCTGCTGCAGTGCTATGGTACAGCCTTTAGTTACTGCCGCCGTACTCTTTGTTAACTGGCATCCTCCTTTTATTTCAGCTTTGGTAGCCTGTATTTTATACACCCACTAAACCTACCGCTCATCTATTCCACAGCATAGAACCATGGTGTGAAACCTTGAAAGTGACCTACATGAACTCACACAATGGTAGCCTTTCAGTGCATTCCTATCTTGATATAGATGAGAAATACCTTACTGCAGACATGCGCTAGACTTAACATTCACCTCAGCTATAACTCTTATCAACAGTGGCACTTTGATAGGGATGCGTGACTAATTTCTTTCATAAGTTCTTTCTTTAGTTCAGCAAAGTAAGTGTTACCTGACAGACCTTGATGTTCTCAGTAGCTTGTTTGCAGCAATTATAGTGCCATGGTTGACTTTATGATAAAACCTTACAAAACCTAATTAAGATGTTTCACTTTATTAAAATTCTGAGACAGTGCACATGCTGAAGTACTTAAGCCCCAAGAAAGGCTAGTTGGGCATTTTTGTTCAAATAGAAAAATAACTTAAAGTGGACATGGCATGTTTTTTCCATATTATTGAACCTATGAATTTTTTCGTTAGACTTATGAGATGTAAAAGGTGTTTTCGTATGTATATGGAAAATAAACACAAGACATCTACGTTTCTCCAAAACCTTACGGTGTGACATGATTCCCTGAGTAGTTCCTTCACTTCTTGTGATTTGGATTTTATGTTTTTGGAAACCTGCCTTCATGATGGCGAGTTAATACCAATTTCAGGACTTCTTCCCCCTGACAGTTCCTTTTCTGTACACATGCCACAAGAGCAGAAATATTTGCTTGTTTTCTCAAAGTGGCAAGAACAAGAACAAAGTTTGTTCTGGCAAGGACTTTTCATACTTCATAAGAAACGATAAAACTCCACCAGGAAGTGAAAGATGATTATTAATAAGTGAAGAAGGGGCAGTGGTAAATAGGCCTGGCTTCTCTTTAATCCTTTTCAAACAACTTCTAACTGTTATTGGTGGTGTTATTATTATGATTATTATTTGTTTGAAATCCAACATTCGTTCATTAAAATGTTCGGGCTACCTCTCACCATGAATTACAACTCGCTTGCTTCTTTTTAACTGGCTAACAACATGTGTTATATATATTTTTGTACCTCAGTTAGGTGTTCCTCAAAATATGGGCACAGGCTTATGTGCCAGCTGTAAAGTGGGCCTTTCATTGACCATGTTCACTACACAAAACTAAGTTCAACTCATTAGCCATTAACATTAAGGAATTAATCTCTAAAACTGAAAGTTGAAAGTCCCGGTGGAGTAGCACAGAGCATCAGATCAGGGAGGAGAGTGTGTGTGTGTTTGTGTGTGCATGGTGCACTGGTAGGAGCAAGCGAGAATAACATTTTCTGCACAACAGAGACAGTATTCAATGTCACATTTGAGACATGTGAGTATGTGGTGTGTATAGTGTGTGTTCAGTAGGTATGGTACAAAGTCTATAGAAGTGTGAAAAGCAAGCTGGCCATCTGCTGCAGTGATTTGTATGCGCTTGCTGCTTGCAGGTCGCTGGTCTGAGCGCCATCATGTCGGATCGATGCTCCATGTAGATATTCTACTTAGAGCAAGGGAAAGATATGATCAAACCTCAAATAAGTTACAGCTCTGCAAAAGTCCAAAAAACCTGCTCCCTGTGACTTTTCTCTTTTATCTTAAAGCAACTTCACATAAAAGAAAGTCCAAAGTCGCCCATATTAACCAGAACTGGCAACCCTGGGGGTGATGTAAGCTATGTCTCATTAATCAGACTTTGCTCTTTACACGATTTCCCTTTATACTATTCACTTTATAATCCAAGTTAAGTGTTAAACACTTGAATTGGAATATTGTCTTAATTAGATTGAGGTCAATAATCAGATCATTGTTATCCATGTGAAGGTAGTCATTGAAATCTGTGAAACACGTATTTCAGACCATTTTTACTATTTTATTCTGTTACGTTTCCTGATTCTGAGGTAAAACTGTGCACCCCAGCATGATGTAAATGAATGATTAACTCCCTGACAGCATCTTATTTTTCTGCAGCTTTTAATGACTCTATGTTCGACAAAAGAAAACAGAAATGATTTTAGTTGGAAAGTATGACCTCCTAGATGATTATGACAGTGTTACTGGTCAGTTTGACTCCTACTGTCACTCGGCTCCAGGGAACCTTGGAGTAATTTTTCACTCGGTTTTAAAATTTGACACACAGTTTAGTTCAGTGGTCACGATCACTTTTCTTTTTCTTTTTAGATTTCTCAGTAAGATGACGGCCTACCTCCTGTCGCAGGACTGAGTTATTCATGCTTCTGTTCCCTCTGATCTAGATAAGTGTAATTCTTTGTATTCTGGCCTTGATCAGTCATCAGTTCATCATTTACAGGTTGTATAAAATGCAGATGCTCGCCTTCTGATGGAAACAAAAACAGGATTACATTACTCCTATACTGGCCTCTGTACACTTCCTGTCCTGTTCAGGATTCATTTCAAGATTTTGTCTCTTGTTTTTTTAGTGTATCAAAGGCATAGCACCACTCTAGTAGTGCAAACTCTTGTAGCTCCACACTCCAGCGACAGCACCGAGGTCTACAAACCACCTGCTCCTGGATGCTCCCAGATCAAGACTGAAAAACAGAGGTGGTGCACATTTTCAGTAGCAAATCAGACTGTGGGAAACAGTTTAACTTTTATTATCGGAGTTGCTAACTCCTTTGATTGTTTTAAAGTTATCTAGAAAATTAAACATTTTGGTTCTTTTTGAACAATTTATCTAATTTATTCTTTTACAGCATCATGTCTTATTGTTGACATTGTTTTGTTTTGTTTGTTCAGTATGTACGCTTTGGTCAACTTTAATTGTATTAAATGTGCTATGGGAATAAACTCTGACTTAACTTTATTTTGGGATTTTTAGCTAACTTTGCCATAAGGTGGGCATTTCCTTGATTGGTTAGATTCTCAGGGGCAGAGTGTGCTCATGAGAAGGCGAAGGTGAGTGCATTGTAAAAATCAATGGCCAGTAAAAGAAAGCGTTAAGCTGTATTTGTATAGTGTTTGTCTTAAAAGCAAAAGTTTCAGCAGCACACAGAGGAAGAAACGATCAGCTTCTGCCTTTTTTTTCCATAAAGCAATCCAGCCTTAGCTTTTACAGCCATCCCAAACACAGTCGTTGGCATGCAATCTTTGTTGTTTGTGGTTCCCCGATGTGATGCCTTTCATACTCCAGACTCAGTCTGGCTCAAACATGGATCCCTGGACTTGTTTGTTTTTCATAATTTGTCTTGGAGCTCTGTGTTCTGTCCTTGACTGGCAAAAGGAGCTGTGCATTAACAAAGAAAAGCTGCAAAAAAAAATATTGAGAAATCAGAAGATTATTGAGAGTCTCCAAACATCTGACTAACCAGAAAAGATTTATGACAAGCAGGTATTGCTAAAAGGAAGCCCTGTTATTTGTGATACTTTTCTGAATTGTTCTAAAGTAATCGAAAACTGTTTGATGGTATAAAGCTAATGTAGAAGTACAAAAGTGGTTGTAATTTTCCACTTAATGTCTGCTTAAAATGAATTTGTGATGTTCTATGAAGCTGTAGTTGATTGTGTTTTAGTTAAGGATTTTTCAGATACGTACATTTTTTTCAACTCGTATGGCATCAAGCATCTACTTTTTTTTCACTGCACTGGGAGTAAATTGTCCAAGAACATATTTGAAAATATTGTGCTCCTGAGTACAGGGGATTTTACAGAGCAGTCATCATCTAATAACGTGTAGCTGAGAGTTGTCTACTCAGCAGAACAAGGTGTTCAGCAGAGGCCCCTTTTTTTTTTTTTTTAAAGATTATTTCTTACTGACGGATGCTCTCTAAATCTGTCCTGTGAGTGATTATGTTTGTCAAGACTGTGGTCTGTTTGCTGAGCACTGGAGAGTGAGATTGGGAGGTGAGAATAGCCACCCAAGATAGACAGCTGCAGTGCTGTTTTGATTGCCACTTCCTCTTGTTTGATTTGAAATGGAGTTTTTTTCAAGTTGAGAAAAAAAGCCTCTGTCTGCTGAGCTCCTGACTGAGCCCTTCATCTCCATGCCAAGGAGCTGCAGTCGCGCTCTCATCCACTGACTGAAGGGCAAGGATAATACAAAAAAGTGGGGTTTTTTTCACTGCGGTCCACATGATGAATACAGCACACTGCTTGTGTGTATGCAATCAGACCCTTATGCTCTTGCGATTGGAGTAACAAATTGTCTCCCTTGTAATCAGCCTCTCTTTGCCTGCTGTTCTCATCAAAATTCTCTGAATGTTCTGTTGCCATGGTACCTTGAAAAATCTGCTGCTGGTATTTTTTTTTTTTTTTCTCTTCTGCAATTTTCCTTTTTTTCTTTATGTTTACCTCACAGACAAAATCACTTTGGATCAGTTTAAGACAAAATGAGTGCTTAATGTAAAAATAAATTGTTGTTGGGGGTGGGAGTGGGGGGGGCTCAAACTCACAGAATAAAAAGCATAACACTTTGCTGTGAAACTTCTGCTGGATTTTTGTCAAATTAATTCTGTCAGAATGCACAAACACTCCTAGAAGTATGGGGTTTGAAATTGCTCTTGGAAGGACTGCAGATATACCATCAAATAAAATCTCAGCCACCTCTCCCCCAGCATGCACTCAGATCTTAAGATGGAGCATCCGTATATAGAACAAAAATGATTGATGTTAGATAGAAACAAACTGTAAAATCTTTCTCCCAGAATGCTTCTCTCAGAAGTGGAGTTGGGAGCTTCCCGTGTTTTCCTGACTTCCTTAACACCTTAAGACAGTCATGTGCGAGCTGAGCTCCCATGAGGAGTTTTCTGAGCTTCTTTGACACCAGTAAATCATACCCATCTGTGGGGGGTTGCAAAACATAACCAACAACTAGTGTGTCATACAGCTTATGTGTTATTGTATTTGGCAAAAAACAACTGAAGGAAATTTGTTTTCAAGAAGAACTCTGCACTGTACTTCCTTTGAAAGAGTTTGCAATTCAACTCCACCCCATCACTAAACTGCTAAGCTGAATATACTTTCCCAACTTTGCTTTTTGAGGGTGCTGATGAATTCAGAAAACAATTTGAAACACAACATGAGTGTCAGCTGTTCTGACAGTGGATTGCTAATTGCTGTTATTTTGCTTGTTGTTTGTATGGGTTTTGTGTACTTGTCAGTTGCTTTGATTTAAAAAAATGGATAAATGAAGTCAATTTTATCAGAGTAAACACACCTCACTGGGTATTTATTTAAATCAATCTTTGGAGGCTTGTTTGCAAGTCTCCTGTGGGGTTTTTATTATTGGACTGTTCAATCCAAGATCACTATATTTAGCTTTGTTTCACTACTGCTTTTCATTTAACATTTTCTGTCAGTGTCTGATTAGCTTTAACCCATTAATACCACACAGGAATACAAAAGGAGCTAAAAAAACAAAAAACAAAAAAAAAAAAAAAAACATGAAATGAAAAGAAACCATTGTCTTTTATTGTCATCAGTGTTCAGGTAATATAAAAACAGAAGAAATCTTGATAAAAATGGAAAAACCAAAACTAAAAACATAAAATTTCAGACTGGTAGTACGATTCTTTGAAAAGATGGCAACAAAACAGAAAGCAATTGTACTGCAACTACTTTCCATCGCCGCTTTGCTCAGTATAAAGCTAGAGTCCTAAAGTCCAGTGACTGGCTAGAAACTTAAACACATACAATATTCAAACCCCTCTCGACCTCTGCTTTGGACTCCAGAACTGTCTTCCTCCCCCATCCCCCTGCTGTCCAGGACTTTGCAGTGTGCATGAGAGAGCTCAACATAGTCACATGAACACAGAAACCTGAACTGTCAGAGAACAAGTACCTGAGAGTAAATCAGTAGTAATGGAGGTAAATAAGTTTTAATTGACTAAACTGGATGTATTACTGCATAATGTGACTTCTAACATTTACTTAGACTAAGTGAGTGTGTTGTCCTCAAGTGTTTACTTGGAGTGGGCGTCAAAGCCAGAGAGATTGTCTGATGACACCACAAAGAAACAGTGTTTATTTTGATATTGCAGTCATATTATTTTTCTAGAGAAAACTGTACCAACATATACAAAAAAATGTTTAGATAAATAAATGCAAGCCAACTAAGCTTCTCACTGTAGTAAAACTAACCTCCTCAGCTTAGACTACAGTCATCATGTTTTACAATGTGCAGGCACTACCGTATACCTCATGATAAACACTTAGTCTGATCATAAATGCCAAAAAAATAAACCAGAGACATTCAAAAATTAAATTTTTGCCTGTCAAGAAGAAATACTGTGAATTCCGCATCCAACTTAAAACCTTCTGTGTCCTGCGGATCCCTCCACTGCTGAGATACCACTCCATTGTTCACCAGAATTTTATTTCAGGGATGGTTAGTTTCTTTCTTTCTTTCTTTTTTCTATTTCTTTTTTTTTTCTTTTGGTTTGCTTCTCTCTACAACGATCTTTTTCTGCTTACTTTGCTTACATGTGTAAGCTACTTGGTGAATTCAATTTAGCAAACACGCCCCCTGGCGGTGATTGGAGAAGCTGCAACTGGCGCCATGAAAACTTGTAAACTACATTGCAAGCTGCAGGTGGCACCAATGGAGTAAATTTGTTTGTCAAATTACCTAGTTTATGCAACTTTGACTAAAAACAATGGCAATTTCAGCAAATATGACAAAATATATTTACCAACTCCAACTTTAACAAACTCACATCGATATTTTGTAACATGCTGTTGCCACTTGGGGAAGCAACAACTCTGTTATCACCGACTTTGCTGCTAGTACCCACATGGTATTCTGATAAAAATCAGATAACTAAATGTGGAATTCTGATCATTTCACATCCTCAGTGGCTACTTTTTTGTTAATATATCAGAATTTATTTTTGGCCAAAAGAGGATGATTCTTTTGTTTGGAATTTATATTTAATTAAAAGCTATGTCTTGGGGGAGGATAGCAGTAATTCAGGAGCACCTGAAGAAGAAGGTTTAGAATCGCCATCTCCTGTAGTGGTAGTTGTAAACTGGGATTGAACTGTTTTGCACCCTGTGCATGTAAAAACACTTTATACTTTGCACAGTGCACTACATATGTTAGAGTGCACACACAAAATTATACCATTTGGAACATATTCCGCATTGAAGTCTGTCTGCTTTGATTGCATGACTCAAATCCTTTTGTTGTGTATGGGCAATTAATGGATGCACCTGCATTTTTATCTGCACTACTTTCACAACCACACAGAACAAACAAAAAAGGGCAACATTTGGAGAAGACAGCAATTAAATGGGTAAAATAACATTTCAGAAATCCCAATAACAAAGCAAAACATGTCAGTTTTTTCTATTTCGATTTCTGTTTTGATGTCATTTTTTGAAAGGTCATCTGTGAAATTATGAGTGACTGTACTGTAGTGGATAGATTCAGTTGCTCTCCAACTGGAAAGCTGCCGAAGCAATCCTCAACCCTGTAATAAGCCAAAGTGCCCCTGGACAGAACGCCATACCTCACACTGCCCCAGTTGCCCCAGCAACTCATATTGGTGGTCCCAAGGCCAGTTGAAAAATGGGTGGCTGTGTCAGGAATGCGATTCAGTTTTTTCTTTCTTTCTTTTTTTCTTTTTAATTAAAAAAAAAGCTACGGTAAATCCACAACACATTGGACCATTGTTGTGAGTCTCTACAAAGGGAAAAAGCTGAAAGGAAAAGAAAAGACATTCTGTTGTATAGTCTTGGTCATCTGGACCATCTTACCAATAGAGGGTAAAAACTGACATTTATCTTTATGTAATATGAAAAAAGAAGATAAGACAAACAAACCAAAAAAAAAAAGCTTCAAATGATGAAAGCTGGGGAATAAATCTTCTAGCTCTGTTGTAGAATGACAAACAAAACTTTATTGTCACAAATCAAAACATTAAACCTATGTCAGGGTGGCATGTGAATCTTTTAGTCAACCACAAACAGACAAAGGCAGTCAGAAACATTCAAACTGCCTGTCGCCTTAATTGACCATATAGAATAAATGGATAAAACATCTGTAAGAATACATGCATGCGGGGATTCATTAACTCTAAAACAACAGATGAGATGGATGATTTCATGCCCTCATGGAAAGTAAAACAGCGAACAGAGTGCTCTTTGAAATACTGGATTACTGAGTGCAGCTCCATTAAGAGACACTGTCAAAAAATCATGTACAAAGAAACTTAAGAGCCCAGTCTTCCCATCTCTCTCCCTTTTTAATTGCTATTGAGAAGGTGTCTCTTGGTCCAAGAGGGAGTGATTTAAATTTTATTAGAAACGACTGATAACGTTTTAAATTCTTCCTTCTTAAAACATTCAACACAGGACATATGAATGGGGACCATATTTTTAAACTTGTATCTTTTTTTAATGTGGTATGTATTACCCCCCAATTAGACCCCACAGACCCCACTATTTTAAAAAATATATATAGGCATCCAATTATCAGCTTTGTACATCCCTGAAAATCATAATGATATCATAATTATGTGTTATGTAACACTAATGAAAGCTTGTGCAGTTAAAACAGATTAATTTCTCCTCTCTTCTTGTCTTCTGAAAGAGCAGCAGGACACTTTTAAAATGTTCAGCAGGGAAGACCGACATGCTCAGGAGCAAGCTGTACCTCACACTTCTCCAGATTTTATACAAGAACACACTGAAGAGTCCTTGAACCTGCAAAGTGGCACAATTAGATAGAGTAGAACAGGCTGACTTACTGTGTATGTGAAAAATTAAAAGCATAATTGCTTTTGTTAAATGTAATGATAGTCGTGGAATAGTACATCACAATTATGTTTCTTGTGACACAATTTTGTGGTACTGTGGGTGTGACCCATTTCACTCTGCACCAACAGCACATGCAGGAGATCTGTGATGTTTGCTGTACTCATTCCAATCGATATTTAATTGCAACTCTGAGGAAGGTTTTTTTTTTTATTTTTAAATTTCATTGTCAACATGTAGACCTCTGCTGAAACAGTCTGCTTTCTGCTGATGCCTATTTGTGTTTTGGATCTAAACGAAAGGCTCATCCGCCAATCAAAAGACTCTTATTGTGGAAATTACAACAATGTCACAGAAACCTTTTGCTCTGTGAATGAGAATATTAACTTACAATAGGAGTCTGTGACTGAACCATTACGGAGCTCTGTACGCTGATGATGTAGGTCTTCCTGTGGGCAGCCTTTCATTGTCCCTGTCACTGATCTAATTTTAAACCCAACCAAAGGTATGTGTACACAGGAGACCATCCACTCACACAAACTGCTTCGCTGATGGAGCATCGCATTAGGAGTCCTTTGGGTTCAAGCAGGAAAAAGGGAAGCGAGGAATTTTGTTGCTCTTAATGAAAATTGATTTGAACTATTTGTTAAAACATCAACAAGGGTGATTGTGTCGTGTAAAAAAAGTGGCATTTTAAGATGGATACATGCAAAACTACGTCCACCTGATACCGAACTCAGCAACCTCAGCATGTAACCTGTTCCAAGTCATTAAGTTCAACCTTTGAGGATATTAACAGCGTGGTGATGTGTACTCGTCCTGAGTTCAGACCCCTCCCCTCATGTTTTGCATTTTAGGGAGGATGCAAGAGTCCTGATTAAAGTGGATAGATCACACTGACCTAATCCGCTATTATGCTTTCAGTGACTACTATGCGGTAATTTCACCACTTCAGGGAGTGAGGACTGTCAAGATGGACAATATCTCAATAACAGACTAATCAATCACTTTTAGAGTGCATTACTGTGAGAGGGAGCTTAGCCCAATGGAAGGCAGTCTGATATAAATAGCAGATTGGCTTCCTTCATGGCTCTTTTTCAATTTCCATCAGTATTCGCGGCATGCGTCTTATGCACTCACCCACCTCATGAGTGCACATCCTCATTCAGATGAGGCTCAGAGTTATCTTGTAATGAAACTTGGGCTTTACAAGGAGCTCTGCAGCGCAAGGATATTTTGACGGATCTGCTTGAAAGACACAAAACTAGTGTGCAGAGTGCAATTTACTGTGCATTCACAATTTTAACCACTTTTGTAAAAAAAAAAGAAAAAAGAAAACAACAACAAAAAAAATCTATGCTAAGATGATCTGTTCAGTTTCAGCTGAGTAGGTGTTTTGATCAAAAGATGATGCTCTGTTTTTACCCATGTGCCGTCTCATATGTTTGTGTTTGGAAATAAAAGGGGGTTGGCGCAACCGCTTTGAATCATCCCTTAATTAAAACAGTCTGCTGATCTTGTACAAACAGTGTCATAGATAAGTATCACGCAGCGATAGTTGAACAAAACCTACACCTGCAAGAGAAGGCATCTATCGAAACAAAGCAACGTTGAGGAAACAAATAGACTTTTAAGGATTTAGTGTTCTCTAAGAGATTCATGTTAAGGCTATAAGGCTAATTTCTTATGCTTTAATTCCAATAATTTTAGAATTATTTTTCATCTTACATTTGGGACCTGCTATATGCGATAATTTTATGGTGTTATTATTTTTTTTTTTTTAAGTACTTTTTTTTCTCATCATTTGAAAGAGCAGTGCTTCAAAGGTGACTTTTGCCTTTTGAGTTTCTGTGTGCCCCACATCTCTAATACCCCCCCCCCCCCCCCCCCCCCCCCCCCCCCCCCCCCCCCCC
>JAOWBL010000005.1:6134377-6150802 GCA_028564865.1 Zenarchopterus dispar
ACATATACACATATATTTGTATGTGTATATATACATATATATATATATATATATGTGTATACACCATTTTATAGAATTCCTCTTCAGGGATTAACAATTTATTTTAATTTAATTTACCAATGCCTACAGAAGCCAGTGAGTAGTTTTTGTCATGCTGTATAGTTATATTTTTTTTGTTTGTTTTGTTTTTCTTTTTTGTTTTTTTAGTTAGAAATTTGATCATCTGATTTTACAGATGTCATTCTTTGTATCCTGTTTATCAGTACTTTCTGTTCTTTGTCCAGTTGGTAACATCATTTATTTTTAGATCACACCTACCTGCCCTCTGAGTTTGAGTTACCACCTGGGTCCTCATCACGCCTCAACAAGTGGTAGTTTTGACTCAAAACAATATGAAGACTGTTCTTTTAGGACTGAGAAATTAAAAACAGTGGATTATTAGTTTCAGGAAAAACTCTAACTAATGGGTAATACACTTTAATCAGACTTGTTAACGTAAGTAAACTTAAACATTTTTAAACATGATTACATTTGGTGTTTGGTAATGTATCAGCACCTTGCGCTAGACGAGTGACCTATCTAGGATGTACCCAACCGTTTGCCCGAATATACCCACAATAAGCTCTGAACAGGAAGTAACCTGTTTGGATAAATGGAATGGATAGATGATGCAGCAGTTACAGATTTTTTGTTGAAAAACTTTCAAAGTTTGACAAAAATATGTGAAACACAAAATATTAAACCACTTCTCCATGCATGCTGATTTTAGAAACTGAACATGAGGTGAGAACAGTTTATATCAAACCCTAAATTGATCAGTGGAGAAAATAACTGGCAGATTTATGAGTCATGAAAATATTCATTATAATTCTGCAGCATCTGCATTTTAGTTGAACTGTGACAAAGACTTCTAATCACTCTAAAAAAGCTAGACTTTCACATCTTAAAAGATGTGTGGTGCTTTTCAGCCTCAGCCCTGTCTTATCTTCTATAATATTGATGAGCACCAAAATGTCTTCAGTCAGACTCATATTGAGCAAGAATGTTATCACCAGGAACCACCAAGCAGCTCCAGTGTAATAAGGCGAGGCAATCATGCAACTCAGTGTAAAAGTGCTTATATTTACAACTGATCGGCTCAGATTGTTATTAAAGGTGTCTGACATCATTGTGGAAAGAAATGCTGCAGAAAAATTCTCTCTTGTTTACTTTTCCCTTTTTGTGCTCTCAATTGTATCATCTTTCTGAGTGGCCTCAGTTATTTGCGGGCACATCTTGCAATATTTCCATAAAGAGATATCAAAGCTATTCGAATCAGACAATGCCATTTATTTCCAGCTATGGCCTCACAAATACTGTATGTGTAGAGCCACTAAATATAATAATTTAGCTGACTTTCTACCATTTGGATCCAATATTAGAAATGTTTGGATATCCCTATTTCTTTGAGCTGGAGTTTATAGAAGGGATTTATAGAAATTATTTGAAAGACAGGGAAAGAGTGACAGTCCGGGGAAGGACTATTTGCTCTTGGAACAGTGTTTTTTATTTTTTTCCAGGAAATGCACTCTGGTATTTCATTTCTGGCAGCAGTCAAGTTATTCAAAAATGTTCACCATAAACACAATGGGATGCAAGGTGCCACAACTTCAGCATGTCCTAGTCAGTTGAAGGTTGTCTGTGGAAAACTTTGAAAAATGGCTTGACATTTTCTCTCCGCAGTTTAAAAAAGCGCAAACATCAATCTGTGTTTGACTTTAGAAAGCTTTGCTTTGCTCTCCAGCTGTGTAGCCTCTATTCTTCCAAGCATCGCTGCCTCATGTGGTATCGCTCATGTGAAAACTGTTGTCTGCCTTACTCACCTGCCACAAGACTTCAGAGTGACACTGTTCCTTAAGGGATACTTCGGATTGACTTCACTATATTGTACGTCAGTTGCAGATGCAAGAACTTTTACGTGATTCCTCACTAGAACAACATGGCAGCCGATAAGTCGCTGTGAGATGTGACAGGTTTGGTGAATGTTTTTGTTCCTGTCCGTGACGTATACCCACATACAGGGGAAAGTAATGATCCGTGTTGGGGGGGAAAAAAAAGAGAAATCCTACTTTGCTGAAGTCCAGAACTTGACTTTTGGTTGCATGACAGGATAAAGTCTTAATGAAAAGTTGACTTTAACCTATATATGTAGGACCTCCACATTTAAGTCAACTTGTGACCAATGGTAGTTTTTTTTTTTTTTTGTGATCCCTACATGCTCCTTTGCTGTCTATCCCCCTCTCGGTAACCTTGCCCTCTAGAATCGCCACATTCGTGAAAATTGATTGTCTAGGAAGCAGACACGTACAGCCAATTCATCTTTGCTTGACCTCTAATGGCAAAGGTTTGTAGAAGCTAATTATTCAATCAAGCTGCTCCTACAAGCAATTTTCCTTGAAGCTATTTTGTCTCGTTTTAGGGGAAGAGCTGGGGGGCAGAATGGGGGTGTTCATTATGGTCTGATGCTGTTTTTGCTTTAGATAGTCGATAAAGCTCTGGTGAAAACGACAAGTCAACTGTAATCACTCCACTTTTGGGGTTTAATCCTTGACTGGCTGAGATTTTAGGACCTGGTAAATAAACAGGATTTGTTGAATTTATTAAACGCTATTAAGTCTACCCTTAGTTACATATTTCCAATATGTTGAGAGTTTAAGTGCAGTGTTGTTCACGACCCCCCCTATTAGTTAGATGTAATTAGTCTTTTACTGCGGTGACAGAGCTGTAAAAAATCCTTGAATGAGCACAGTGCTATGATTGATACCTTGGCATAGAGTGCACATGATCCTGTGTGTAGAGCAAAGCCATTAATCAAAGTGCTGACATGAGGAGTAAATGACCGTAAAAACAGGGAAAAGTGGAAATGGTCTGATGGCATGCGGTTTCATGGAAATGCTGAGGATGAGTTTAACCTCACAGTTATGACAGTTTTCAGGCTACTCTACACCTCTGAACACCGTCACCGTTTCCTGAATGAATGGCTCGGCCGCTCTGTTCCTGAGCCCGTAATGACATTGAAGATGTCCTTTAACAAGCCCATCACAGCTGCAGCTGCTTTATTGCTCGTCTTTATTGCGCACCGCCATTGCTGCTGTTGGAGAGAATGGAGATCCTCGCTAAAAATAAAAATAAAAAATCATTTGTAGCCCAAACCTTTACCCCAGTTATGCAGTTTGTAGTCTTTACACGTTTGTGTTCTGTACTGTCTTTTAAATGCTGGGGGCCCATGCTTATCAGCTCATATTTGTGGTCAGTTCTCTCTCTTGATATCTGGGGGTTTTAACACAAAGAAAAGCAAATGCCTCCAGTACTAATGCATTTACTTAAATCTATAATTAATAGAACCTTTGAGGATTGTTTTTGTGTCATTGGGTAGTCACCAGGATAAGACGTAATGAGGCATCTTGAGGATTTTGTAGAGATATGTTTTGTTACTTTTTCCAAGCAAACCCATCTTTCAACCAGCAGACAGTGGATTCTACCATTTTCTTATGAACTTATAATTTATGATTTTGTATGTCTAAAAAAATTATGAAATAATCTTTTCCTGAATGCTGTCAGATGTCCCCAAGCAAAGCTATTTAACTGAAAGATTGGTTCAAATATCTCACTTTGACTACATAATAAAACACCTCACGAGTGACCCCTGTTCCACATGTGCTCTATCCTGGAAAACTCACTTTAAAATATTGAATGCTAATGTTTTTACTGGGGGTATATTTGAGGGCATCTACCTCAAAAGGTGTTTTTAGACCTCCCCACTGCTGAATGCTGATTGTGAAGGTGAATTTAAGGGTCAGTGTTGCTGTGGGAGAAATAGTTTTCAACATTATTGTAACCTGACAGGGTTCTGGGGTTGCTTTCTTTGCTTTTGACACCTCTCAGATATCTTTTTTCTCTGTGTCAGTGACAAAGTATAGTCAAAGACGTCAGTCTCGGTAACCCCTTTCATCACAGTGAGTATTTTAGGTTCACATTGGCAACACAGGAGGATGACTGTTTCCCTAACAACTTGCCTTTGTCTTGCACAGATAGGAAGGAATAAAACTGTTGGATAATCACTTGACAGAGTACGTCCTTTTGCTGAAATTGGATGGCATTGTTGGAAGAAGGATAAGAAAATGAGAGGTCAAATGTTGTGACTGTGAGAGGAAAATGGAGCAAGAAAGTTTTTTTTTTTTTCTTTCTTTTTCTTTTGTACTGTATATACAGCGGAGACATGTAGGAGATAAAGTGAGCCTAACGCGTTCCAAGATCAGACTTTTCACTCAAGGCCAGTCAATGATTTGCTTTCTTGGAAATAAAGATGAAAGTAAAGAATCACTGGAGAAAGTCTTCTTTTATGAACGCCATGTACACCCACACTTTTACTTGGTTTATCTCTTTCATTTCTTCAATTCGGACATAATTTGAGCCTGAGGTGCAATGGATTTGCAAGAGGATTTGGATGACGTATCAGAAAAGCAGAAGCTTCTAACATGAATACTTCACTGGCTGGATGAATAGCTTAAGGTGGCAAGCGTTGGGTTCCTCTCTGATACGAATGGAAATGTAGCAAAGTTGGAAATTGAATGCCAAATTGTGTTTCTTCATGCATGAAAGCTCACTGCAGACAAATGTGAGTGATATATTTAATCTCTCTTGGATTGCATGTGGCTGCACTTGAAGGAGAGCTAGTACATGTCACATAGCCTGTTTTGAATTTTTGGTACAAGTGAGGAACTGAAAGCCTGCGACCTTGGCGGTCACCTCTTTCCCATGTGAGAAAAAAGGAAAACAAAGATGAAGAATGTTGCTTTAGAAATAGCCTCTTTCAAGATCCTGATCCAGTCCATCAGGTATCTGCAGGTCATGGCCAAAACCTTATTTTCAAGCATGTGGTAATTATTCAGAGCCATTAATCATTTATTTTTATTTTTTTATTTTTTGTCACAAAATCCCATTGCAAGCAAGAGAGTTGCCCATTCTTTGTTGTGCAGAGATGAATTCCAAAGCTGTATCAAAATATAATAAATTTTTCATCACGCTCCCCTTAACACTTTGTTTTCCTTTTGCTACATTGCTGCAGTGAAATATTAATGACAGGACACACATTGATAGTCATGGTGTCTTTGGCTCTGTTTTTCTGCTGCCTCTCCTGCTGCTTACTCGTATTTCCTGTTGTTTCATAATCAGATCAGCGTTCATATCGCGCCCAAAGCTGCCAAGTGGAAAAAGGAGCAAACTCAGTCAATGAGATTATGGATGTATGACTGCATCTCTAGCGTGTTGAGAAATGTTGCCTCCTTCGCTACAAGTACATAAGAAACATCCCAAAATGTGTTAAAACAACCTCTTCTGTGTCAGAGTGTCTTAGTCATGTCTTCTTATTATTATTTTATTTAATCTGAGCTCAACTATAAGAAGTCAAACCAAAGCTTAACATATTTCTCATCCTCTAGGTGGTGTGTTCCTGTGATGTTAGTGGGAGCTGCCCAGCTCAGCCCAGACTCTCGGACAAACACCTACTCAGGATGCAGATGGTGAACCTGTAATGGAGGCCCAGGCTTGATATTTGGTGAGCTTGTCATGTTTTTTCCAAGTCGCTGCATACTAACTGTGTGCTGTTTCTGGTCCACTGTTAGCTCGGGCAACTCTAACTATGCTGAAAATGTTGTGTGAGCAGTGGTGCATCAGCAGTTTTAAGATGCAGCACTACATGGACCAATGGTGGGAATCATTACAGAATATATTGTTAAAATACAGGCACAGAGCAGAAGTGGCTCAAATATCCTTTCATTTTACTTCAATTCAATTCACTTTACGTCAAGTAATCTCAAGGCACTTTACGTAGAAATCAATCAGGTTAAAAAGTTGATTCCTTTTTGTTCTCAAAACCCACTTGATTCCTTTTTGTTCTCAAAACTCTTCATCTGTCACCAGAGCCCCAATCCAGTCTGGATTCAAGTGAGATAATTCACTTGAATCCATATTATATTCCAATTCAGTCAGTTCATTGTAACTCATGCACAATCTGATTCATTCCAATCCAAAATCAAATTCATGATCCAGTTCACATTCCAGGTAGTTAGGACGGCAAAAAAGAGAGAATAATGCATACATACACATAGAAGTAGAGTATGTATGTCATTACTAAGTAAACCCTATCAAAAAGAAAAAAATTAAGCCTAATTTTAAAGGTAGAAGCAGCATCTGCTTCCTGAACACAAACTGGGAACTGGTTCAACAAGACAGGAATCTGATAACTGAAGGCTCTAATTCCCATCCTACTTTTGAAAACTCAGGCCTGCGGTTTGGGAATGAAGTGCTTTTTTTAAAGACAGGAGGCAGCAAGACCCTCAAGGAGAACTTTAAATTATATCTGGAATTTAACAGGCAGCCAATGAAGGAAGCATCATCGTAGGACATCCTACTAAGAAGGAATTGCAGTCATCTAGTCTTGAAGTAACAAATGCATGGAATACTTTTTACATTTCTTTTTTTCTATTCTTTCTGAAAGTGGGTATACATTTTACAAGGTTATGCAACAAGCAAGTAGGTGGAGTTTGTCAAATTCGAACCAATTTGTTGTTCTGTTATGCTGTAAGTATGTAAGGAATCTGAACCAAGTTTTCAGAGTCTCTCAGCACATTCAAACACAGAAATACTGTATATGTGCAGCAAAATGTGTATATATGTCAAACATAAGGCTGCTGTCTGAAGATGATTAACTTTGCAAAATGGATGTATTATTTTTATACGAACAAGTGAGCAATAACATAAGAGATCACAAACAGACGTGTGAGAAAGTTAAGATATTGTCTGGCCAAATGAAGTGATAATTGGTACATTTTTGTACTTATGATTTGTTGACCTTTTTTGTATGTATGCTTAATTACAGCAGATTTAATTTACTGTTCATGTTATGGCGCTATCTGTATCACAAGGTATTATTTTCAGAATTTGTAAGTACAGCAGATACTTAGGTATTATAGTATTAACATACTTACATTTCTGATTGTAACATTTGATCAAGGAGTTCATAAGAGTGTAGTTGGGGAGGGGCAAGGGCTCAGAAGTGGGGAAGGGTGTTAACTTAAATCTTTGAATTCTTAATTTGCTCTAACGCTCATAAAATCCCTCTAAGTCTATTTGACAGCAACCTTATTTCTGATGATATGACATGATGATATGATTAAGAGATTGAAATAATAATAATAAAAAAAGATTAAAGGATTTTTTTGTTTGTTTGTTTTTGACTAACAATGTCCAAGAATGTGCTTGGGGAGTATACTATATATAGCCTGAAAGGCAAGATAATGTTATAGTCTTTTCATCATCTCATCTATTTGGCCAACTTGATTTTGACGTGGTAGCATATTTTCCTGACTACAAAAGGAAACTCTAGGCTCTAGAACAGAAAAACAGATTACTTTTGTCCCGGGTGCTCAAAAATACCTTTCTTTGAATCATTATCCTCCTATGCATCATTGACTAAAAGACAAGCCTTACCTACATAGCACCTTGTGTTGACTTGACTGACCCTACACTGAGTAATTCAAGTGATGTGCTGTGGTACAAGACAGCATCTATGTGGACTCCAAGTGTAACTGACTGCATCTCAAATGGACTATAAAACACTCTTGAAAATGATGCACCAGCACATGAACACAGTTTCAATAGAACATGATACAGTATAGCACGAAACTATCAATTAAAACTTGGTACATGATAGGATAGAGTTAATGATCCATGCTGCTTCTTTAAAGAGCAGTCAGCTGAAAATAATTTTGTGCATTTGAATTGCAGAAGGTACCTGTATCACCTTAGTATCTTTGTGGTGCATCCAGAGTAGATTTGCATTCTGAAAATGTCATTGCACTACGCCTAGGTGCTATATCTGATTCAGTGTGCTGCCAGTAACTGAACATTGCTGAGGGTGTAGTTTTAGGTAAAGGTCTGGGTGATTGCCCCTGGATGGTGAGGAGTTAAGGATTTGAGGTGAGGTTCTTTTGCCTGCCTCTGACCCCCAGTGGTCAGAATCCCTGTGGTTTCAGCGGTCAGGGGGAAGTGGCTCAGTGCTGAGAACAGAGAAATTTGCTGGCTCCCACTTGTCCTCTTCTGGTTCAAAGGAAACGGCAGGGCAGCACTAATTAGCCAGCTCGTGTTATGGAATTGAACATAAGTGCTGTTCCCTTCACTGTTCACCCACCCCCCCCACCACCACCACCACCCTTTTGTCGTTGTACACCTAACAAGCAGCATCACCCACAGTCATGCATCCTGCATAACTCTGCATATTTTGTGTAATGTTAGACATTTCGTTCTGTTTGGATTAAAAAAAGAAGTCTTTCAAATGAGGATATTAATTTATCTTTAAAAACACCTTTTCCTTTCATATAACCCATTTGTGTTATGATAGTACAGTTATTTTATCCTTTATGCATTGTGTGGCTTAATCCCACTATTTAAAGTTTGAGGGCATTAAATGTGGTAACAACAACGCTCCTCACCAGCTATTCTCGTCATTTGCTGTTCAAAATGGAAATGCTCCTCTGTAAGTAGGCAGTAAAGGCTGAACATGTTTAAAATCAAGGACTGTAGGAAGAATGTGGAGTGGGTCAAGTTATTAGCTTAAAATTCAAGTGCTCACCTCCCCTCCCTTGCCTTGTGTTTTGCGGTCCGCTTCTCTTGTCAAAGTAATCTGAATCTTTCAGTCAGTGTTTCCTGGAATACAAAGTATTTGGAGTGGTGGCAGGCAACATTGATTGGCAGCACCGGGTATTCTTGAAGCTTACAGCACATGTCATAATGTTAAGAAATCAGCTCTGGACCTGATTCTTATTACTGCACCTGTAATCATCCAAAGGAATTAAGCTACATGCTCTCGAGTTTGTCACCACTTAGAATTTCTTGGGGTTTGTAAAAATCTGAGATGATGTATCTGAAGATTTTTTCAAATAAAAATGAAGGAAAATGTGGAGAAATCAAAAAACACCGGCATGCATGCGAACGTACGTCAGACACCATAGAGGCATCGCTCCAGGGAAGCTGTGCTCGGCATCCTGGAGTGTACTCTCCTTTTTGTTAGTGCAGATGCAGTTAGGGATGGCAAACACATTGAACACTGAGTCACTTAAACATCCACATCTCGACACGCAGCTGATTCACTGTCTATTGATTTCTTCATACATCTCATTCTTTTGCATTGTTTGTTATGCATGCACACAGGAGAAGGGGCATTGTGTTAGCTCCTCTGCACCTATGTCTGTCTCAAAGCTCTCTGGTTTGCACATTAAAAATGCAGAGGCCATTTAATGACACATGAAGTGCAACTTTATCCCATAAGCATGCTCATTAGTTTCAAGGACCATAACTGAGTTTCAAAATCCATTTACATAATGGCCAAAAATAGCGCAGTAAGTGTTTTTGAGCACAAACAAGCCTCTATCCCAGAGCAGCAAAACAAGAGAATCTCTTATCTGTGTCGTCATGCAAGTGTAAACCCTGGAGCTTATTCATTCAAAATAAAAGGTGGATTATATTTTGATGCAACTTATACTGCAGTGCTTGAATGCAAAAAGGGAAAGTCTCCAAAAAGGCAACAGAATATATTTCAACACTGGCACTTCTCTTTTGCACATATATCATTTTATTCACTCCTGCAGAAGTCAAAAGGGCATCACAAATAACAGAAGAGGAGAAAATCTATTTTTTTCCTCGGTCCTGGTGGTAGCTCCCCAAATTAGAGTCAGTGTTGGAAGTTCAAACCCTTAATAATATCATATGCTATAAGGACAAAATCTAACACCTAACCAACAACAGGAACTGGAAGGATTTTATATTCAAGTAAATATCCTTGAATATGATGTTATTCTATCTTTCGCAGCTGTAACAGCTTACACTTTAAGAATATTTATGAGGTCAGACGCTGATGTTGTACAAGACGGTTTGGGTCATAATCACCTTTCCAGTTCATCCCAAAGGTGAGTGATAGGGTTCAGGTCAAAAGTCAGTACAGGCCATTCAAGTACCCTGAAGCACTGGTGTAGTGGAATAGAAAAGGACCTTACTCAAACTCTTGTCACAATGTTGGAAGCATTAAAATTAACTTTAACTGAAGAATAGGGGCCTAGCACAGTTTCTGAGAAGCAGCTCTGTACCATGATACCACCACCACCAAATTCTCTCCCAGCAAGAAAAAAACTCTGACTCACCCATCTGAGTGCAAAACAGCACAATATGATTTGTTACTCCACAAAACATATTTCCATTGCTCCTACTCTATTTTTAATGTGCTTTACACATCACCTTCAGACTCAAACTCATTCCACAAAGCTCCTGACACCCATTTTTTTACACAAACGCCACTGAATGTTTTGAACTTTTCAGTGTGGACTCAGCAGAGAGTTTTCCACTTTTGCCAAGTACGATGCACCTTAGCAGTGTACCTGGCCCAGCTCTGGGATTTTTCATGTTCTTCTGCTTTTTTGCTATTGTTCTGATATCCTCTCACTTTCTAATAATATCATTAATGGCTGACCATGGACTGTCCCCTAGGGATGAGAAGTCACTGAGCTCTTCAGGATGTGACCCATTTTGTATCACAAATGTTTTGCAAATGGAGGCTACATGGGGTGGAATTTGATTTTATGCACCTGTGACCACAGATCTGGTTGAAACAGATAAATTCAATAATTATCAGGTTTGGTCAAATACTTTTGTCCATATAATATTTCTCAAGTTGGTGACTTATGTTTTGTATTATTTCATGGATAAATACTACATAGAAGATGTATTTCTCCATACAGGAGTGTAGTTTTGGATTACATGGTGTGCTTACAATAGCTGCATTAGTAAATAATATGTGATGCTTTCCTTTAAACTCTAAGATGAAAATTAATCTTCACTAAAACTGCATACGATCTGCCTTCCAAGCAGCAGAGGCTGTTTACTTAAATGTACCATTTCCTGCTCAGGAAAAACATGCAGCTACAAATCTATTGTTCTCCTCCTGCAGCTCTTTTCATCATAAATGTGAACATCTGGACATCCTTCTTCAGGTTTCTACCCTCTGCTGTGCACTGCAAGTGGCTCATGATGTAACGCTGCCAGTACCAATGTCCATCTGTGCATTTGTCTGAACCAGTCCGTGACTGAGTCTCTCTCCCTTTCATATCATTAAGAAGTACAGTGTATGAGGGTAGGCCTCATGGCATTGGCAGACAAATATCTGGTTATGAGCCACAGCTCCTCCATTGTCAGCCATGCTGCAGAAAGAGTGGGAGCCCCTAAAGAGCCCTGGCAGAGTCTCTGCTTCCATCCGCCTGCATGCCTCACTATGGAGCCCAGCTCACACCACTTGAGATTATACTCACGTCCAAGCTGTTACTGTAATTTGCATTGGCTCATAGGCAGAAGAGAGTGAAGAGGAGGAGGAGCTGCACATGAGGCAAGGATGTTATAAGTAGTACTGGCAGCACAAGGAGCTTGCTTGGGTGTAGTATTATGGACAAGTGGCAAAGACAGAGCTGTAAAAAGTGCAATAATGGGATTGAGCAGGTTGCTCTGCTGTCTAAGATGATGGTCTATGTTGGTGCTTAAAGTAAATTATATAAATGTAGCTCGAAACCATCTCAGTCACTTTCAGTATTGCTGTTGTAGGCTTTATAGCTGTGTTTATTTTTCTCCCCAGCTCTAGCAGTGTACAAAGACTATCAGCCACAATACCAATGCAAATAAAATATGTGTGAGCCTGACTGCACCCCTCTGTAATGTATTTTACTAATTGGCAAGTAATTTCCCTGTTATTCGTTCAGAGGAAAGATCACATAGTGGGAGAAAACCCACACAATTGCAAAATCCCAGCTAAATCTACACAAGAAACAACCAGGGCAGAGGATTAAACTCCAAGACAGAAACACACAGACTGCTGCACTGACCCCTCTGTTTCAGATCACACTTCAAACCAGAGAAGTGATCATAAAATCTCCTTTGAAGAATTCATTAAAATCTAAAACCTGCAGCTTTGTTTACACCATTTTCTGAACTGAGATGGTTTTGGGAGGTAGCAGATCCATTTGGGAGAATGACTGAATGTGTTAAAACCTTCTGTTGTAAGGTTTAGAATTAAAGTCAGATTTCCTCTTCATGAAGAAACAAAGAACAAGAAAACACTTTCAGATAAATCCCATTGTCCTCATTTTTCAGGCTTAATCTGTTTCTAACGTGATAGCTTTTGGACTGCAATTTGGTTCGTCAGCCAATGGATCAAATTTACTAATTAACTAGAGGCAGAAAATAAAGAGCAAATGCTGATAAAGCTACCTCTATCAAACAGGTTGTGAACTAATTATTTATTGTACAGCCACTACCACAGTGACTATTAATGAACTTCTGTGGCTGGTGGCAAAGTCACTACATGTGCACTGTTTAATGCATTTTATCTCTAACAATTATTTCCATCAATAGAGTTGTTTTGTTACATCAGAGATATAAAGTTAAATTCTGCCTATTTCTGCAGCTCAAGTATTGTGAAGACAAACTCGGTAGTTTTTCACAAAAAGTCAATAGTTATGTCTGTGGCTTTTGGCTTTCCCCAACAGAAACTGAAATTAATTATTCTTTGAGCATGCACAAATACTTGTTTTGTACAAAGTCACTGAAAAAAGAAACTAATTATAATAAGTGTCATTAATGATTACAAACAGCTAAATGTGTTTTTAGCCTCAGATACACTGGTCATCAGGGATTGGTTTTTCACTTTTATATCTTTCACAGCAAAACCAATATGTTAGGTTTAAGAAAAGGCCGTAGTTCACTTAAGTAAAAAATAATGCTAAAGCATACCTAAAGCATCCATTATCAGGATGGTCAGGATGCTCCGTGTATCAGGATGCTCTGTTTACCTTCATAAAGTCTCACTGTGTGATGCATAGAAAGTGAGGCAGGGCTGCGGATCAGACTTCATAAGAATATCTTGTACAAATACGCACAGATTAAACTTTTTTTAACTCTTTTTTTTTTGTAGAATCTGTCCATCCTTCATTCATCCATCCATCACCTACAATCAATCCTATTCAGCATTTCAGTCATCTTAAGTCCTCTCCTGCCTGTATTCGCATCAATAGAGAGCAACCTGTTTTGGATTTTAAACTTGGATGGTGGCACTGGAGAAAATCAATTGAAACTTTATTTCTTGCTGACTATATTTTCTACAAGGGGCAAATTATTGACAGACCACAAGAAACTGGCTCCAAAAACAAATCAGTCTCCTTTGACACCCCCCGAGTTAAAATGTCACATTTCATAATACCTATAATTTTTTATGAACCTCATCATATGAAGCCCCAAATTTATGCATGAATAAGGGGAAGGTCTTTTGATTGACAGCTGTCTGTGGTTAGTCATCACTTCACTGTCACCGCTTTAGTTACTTCGCACCATCTCGACATGACCTCTGAGCTGTGAATAAAGGCCTACACAGCCTGAAGCAGCTGTCTTCTCCACTGATTGAAGGCTGCTAGCCAAGGCTAACCAGAGGACATCAGCTGGACTACAGCTAGCTCATTAGCTTTCTCCTCTTGCAGCAGCTGAGTTGTCTGGTTGAGCGCTTTTCACCTCTGATCGTTTCAGGATCCTTTCAATCAGATCACTAACCGGGTAGCCGAGCAACCACCCACTGATCAGTTTCCTAGGACACTAAACTTCGTTGACCTATTTCATTGCACTACATCCAGGCTTGCAGGCCAAGTGAGTGTCCATGTTTCCCAGCGGAGCTTCACTTGTCCTCGTTTCTGCTCTGGCAGCACACGTTTCGCATGTCATCTGAAATTAGAATATTTGACAGATTTAATGAGAATGAATCTAAGGTAATATTGGTTATCATCTCTGGTTAGCATGAAGTAGGCCAGCCAAGCTTTTTTTTAAAAAAAATGGTAGCTTACAAGGTGGGTATGTTCCAGCCAGTTTCTGCTCATTAGTCCATTTTTGAATTAATTAGGTTCAGGCAGCTCCTTCCGATGTGGAGTCATGCAATAAGATGAAAGAAAGGCTTCAAAGTCACTCTTCAGAAATCTATGAGTGATTTCACATTTGATTTGACCAGTTCTTTTGATACAGTCTATGATTTTCACATTGTGAAATTTAAATTTAATTTAAAGCAAAAAGCATATGGTGAGATGGTGATTCAGTTGAAAAAATTTTGTTCTAAGGAAAGTAGCAGTGCATGAACAACTGTTAAACACTGGTTTTACACTTGAATGTATCATAATTTTGAATAAATCTTTCAAAATATGCAAAATAAAGTGAAAATATGTGCAAATTTTTCTCTCGGCTGCTGTTATGTCATTATTTAGGGGCAGCTCATTGAGGTAGCACGTAGGTTGCACTAAATTTCTATCTAGAAGAACAGAAAAAGAAGCACAACTAGATGACTCAAACAAAAGATAACTGTGAATAAATTAACATGATAGAAAGGCTAATGACAAAATGCACAGTGGGTAATGTAGATCAAGGCTTTCAAACAACTAAAAGTACAACTCAGTGTTTTTTCAGGAGTTAGTCCATTACTCATGTCATTTCTAGGCATCATTATTTTCCCTGTTTTCAGTCCCTTTCTCAAATGCTGTATGCAGAAGGAAATAGTGAGCATGTGTATGGGAATTGTTTTTCAGATGTGTTAAGCCAGGCAAAGTAATGTATGGTTGCAACTTACAAACAATGCTAATTTGAGTGTCTAGTTCTGCTGATGTCCTGAAATGGCACTGATCTATGAAAACTGGTCTAGCCGTCTCATTTCAGTGACACACAGTGAAGCCTTTGCTGGTCAATTTCCAAGCCTGTAGGGAGAGGCTCAGTAAGAATCTACAGCTTATTGTTGCCCTGGGACCACATACTGGGTTAATCCAGCTCTGCATTTTGAGGATTACATTTAAGAAATGCTTGAGAAAAGCACCAATGTGTCACCACGTCTTCATGCTGCACCCACTACCAAGCAGTGGCAAAACAAGATGAGGATGGTGGAAATATTCAAATCAACAAATATAAGTATGCAAATGCAAAACCAAGTAATCAGACTTGCACACAAGCAGCTGGTGCACAGAATTCATGTTTTTCTTTGTTTGTTTTTTTTTTGGTGGAATGCTCCAGACATATAAAGTCTGATACATAGTGACTGGTCAGTGATAAAATCCTATAAGAGTTCACATTATTTCATTTGATTCATTAAAAAAACCAACAGTAGATAAATCCACTCACAACATGAATTTTATGGTCTTCTGCCACTCTGTTTGTACTGACATTATAATATGCTTTATTTGACACTGAAACCGGATTAGCAAGGCCTTCAATATGTGTTTGACAGACGTTCTGCCTAAACCTGCTTTGCACTGGCTTTTTTATGTAGTGTGTCAAATTAAAGCTGTGTCGTCCATTATTTGCACACACTCGATGAATCACATGCACTTATTGCTGCCTAGCTCCAAGGTTGTAACACACACTCATAAGCATTACAGCCTTGAGTGATTTTGGGACACTGTCTTCTATATCAATTAGAGTTTTATGAATTTTCCATCATTGCACCCAGTTATTACAAAGGATTTATTCATGTGGATCCTGTTGGTAATAAATCTCAATTGTTTTAGTTAAGTGAAAGATACTGTAGTAAGAAAGGAGAAGGCACATGTTGGACATTTACATATTATTTGACTTACAAAGTGATGAATGGGGTCATTTAATCATGAGGGCCTGGTTGTGAAGAGCATTGTGCCGCTCTAAGCTAAATCCTGATTTTAGCACACTGTTAGGATCTATGTTGCATAAAAGAAAGTTTTGTAGGTTTTTTCTTTTTTTTAAATTTGTGTTAACATGGTAATTTGGGAATTAGTAGTAGCTTTAGCTATAGAGGCTGAGGGCAACGTAACATCAAAGGAAAATGTAAAAGGTGAAAATTAATGTCCGTGCTGAATTTCATGGCTATCCATTTTATATAAAACATTTTATATAAAACTACAAATGTCAATTCCATGGTGACATCAAAGGAAATGTCAGGAAATCACCAGTGTCATTAAAACAAAATTAGAACCATCTAGAGTTTCATGGTAATGCACTCTATAAACATTGACTTAGTCTTGCAACTCCTGACTGCCTTTCGGTGATTTTGTGGTGCTCTTAATCAGGCGCCTACACTCCCTCCAGTATTACAACAGGCACTTATGCTTGGTTTCATGATTGTGAAAAGGGTCATTTTAAGCGAATGGAAATCAGCTTTTCTAGCTTGATGTAAAAGATGGCTGAATGAAATGGTTTCTTGTTCGTACATTGTAGAAACTACCTTGGTTATTTACCCACTCCAAGTTCTTTAGCACATGGAAACTCTACACCGATAACATTACGAGTGGATGTGCA
>JAOWBL010000005.1:6151538-6182131 GCA_028564865.1 Zenarchopterus dispar
GTGTGTATATGTAAGCTTTTAATGAACTTTACTAAAAAGGAATCTGCTTCTTGTGCTACTTTTGACTTGTGCCATCCTTAGTTTCACCTACCTGATGATGGCTTTTTTTTTTTTTTTTAATTATTCAAACAAAATTCTATTTATTTTCTGTCTTTTATTACTTTTCTTTTGGGGGAGAGGGGTTGTTGAAAAAAAAATGCCAAAGGATATACATATTTTTAAAAAAACAACAATAATTAAAAACATTGACATATTAAAGACCCTACCAGCTGGGGTTTATACCAAGACAAAAACTGAAAATACCTTCACCTAAAAATTCAAGAAAGACTGTGTGTAAAATTTAGGAGCTTTAGTAGAAGCATTAGTAGCAGTGGATGGGTTGCATTATTTATGCCATGAATGCCTCATCTAATATTGAACAAGCACAAAGAAGCTATGGTCTATAAAATAGTTTATACAGCCGTGCGTCTGTGTTGTTTCATTATCAAAATTAAAGGTGGGACGTGCAATTTCTGGATGACATAATGTCTATTGATATTTGAACAAAAGATAAAGACAACATGGAAAGATAGCCCCAATAATCAGAAAAGCTTTTAATTTGTCCAGCTTGAATAAAGAGTATGAGGAGGACTGCAGATGGACAAAAGGACAAGAAAAGCATGAGACAGTGAGTCAGGGGATGAAGTATGTGCTAAAAACAAGCAAACATGGATGAAGAAGCAGCAAAACTGTCACAACTTGCAGAAACTACATACAGAAGTGTTGTCGTGCTGTTATAGCCTTCAAAAATCAGCAATTCTTGTCACTGACCCTCACTGAGGTTCAAAATAACTGAGACTAGAAATAGAAATCCCAGAAGATGGATGTCATTCAGAATCATTCTCTGTTTGCTTCCAGCTCCAGCTTTAATCATGGTTTGTTTGTGTGTGTTTGACAGTTGCGATTTTTCTTTAACTGTACTTAAAAAAAAATCTCTTAGTGTCAGTGAGACTATTAAAGAAGTTAGTCCTTCACTGCTGCACATTGAGTTGAGATGTTTGCTGATTTTAAAAAAATAAAAGCCACACTGGCTTTATGATCAAATATAGACTGTTGTGTCTTAAATTTTGGCAGTATGGATAGTCTTTTGAAATCAGTGAAAAATAAAGATATTATACTTTAAAATGAGCAAATGGCTAAAATTCAGTGTTCAGTGGTAGGAAGTGGTGAAGGATCTACTTTCAAAAAATGTAACATATTGAATTGCTAAATACTTTTAGTATGTTAATATTGGGCTCTTCTGATCGAGAAATGTGCATAATCACTTTGCAAGCTCCAGCCTGAGAGGAAGCAAGATGTGTTTTCTACATTGACGAGGCCAGGTCATCCGTCAATCAGACATTCTTATCTTCAGCTGTTTTCCAGAACCTTTCTGCAATCTCAATCTTAATTTTTAAAGTACTCATACAATATAATTTCTCGGCCATTTTCCTGTCATCTGCCTTGCTGTATGGAGGTGACCCGCTAGCATACAATGAAAGTCAGTCTGATTTAATCCAAGGTTTTCTTTTTAGTCTTGCTAAGACACATACAGACAAAAAGTACATTTAATTCCACAAAAACTCTTTCACCATATACACCGTATGAAACTGTTGATGTTCTATTTATTTTGCAACTCTAGTCACTTTGCCTGTTTTTAGGGTTATATGGTGGTATGAAAAAAGAATGTTGTTATATAATGAAGATTTGCTTATATGTGAGGTTGGAAAAAATTAAATAGACTAAGAACTGTACTTGTATGAACATCTTTTTTTCCCATCTTAACTAAATGCTATACCTTTAATGTGGGCCAAATACACTTTGGTTTTAAAGAAGTTTTCAAGTTTGATATGTAGAGAAGCAATATTTCAACCAAAAAAACCCCCTCTGGTTTCATGACCTGAAGAGTCATTGTCAGTGATAATAAAATCTGGTGAAAACCAAGTGCAGAGCTGGAGCCACTATGCAAAAGTGAAGGAAATATTTTACCAATACCATAAGTGTTTGTCCTGTGAAATCCTGGATATGAACAAAGACACATGTCCTGGAAATACACAGCTTCTCTCTGCTGTGGGATTTTTACGTACCTGGAACTACGGCTTCAGCAGATACTTTGGATCAATCCAGAACTTTGCTTTACTTAAATGTGGCTTAAGCTGAGGGTGATAGTGCCACCCATCCATCCATTTTCTTTACACCCTTCATCCTGCTCAGAATCTCAGGGGGCTGGAGGTCATTCCAGGTGCCTTTGAGTGAGAAGAAGGGTTCACATCAGACGGGTCACCAGTCCAGCACAGGGTCAATGGTGGTAATGCTTTACAGTGCTCTTTGGTATGTTTTTTTTACGTGAGTCACATGAGTGGAACAAATACATCAGGAAAAACACAAAAACTGGAGATCAGTGACTTATGTATTTGGAAACAGACTTGTATGTTTGTCCCCCTGCATCTGGGGAATACAGATGCAGAGGGACATCAGGAGAGACACTTATACCACAAAAAACACCACCAAAACCATTAGTTATATCTTTTTACTCAGCGTACTGGATTTCTGTATATTGCATAGAATAAGAAGCAGCATATGAGTCTTTATCAAATGGCTGAATAAGAAACACATTACAAAGCACTTTGTAACCCTTGAACAAGGTTAAAAAGGGCTTTAACTGCAGTGCTTTTACCATTAAGGTTTCCACAACACACTGTGTATAATCCCAACTTAAAAATGGTCTGTGGTATTACTTGGATGAGCAAGCAGGCATTCATTTCCTTGCCTTTGTTCATTTTATAGCTCTAAATTTTCATTGCTCCATTTAGTTTTTTCCCCTTTCTTTTCAAAGAAATCTATACCTTTTGGTTGTTCATGCATATCACACTACACAGACCATCACATGGCACTATGAGTGCCAAACAGCGTTCACCCAAGTGTGCAGAATTCCCAGGTTGGTGTCAGTTTCCACCCTTTTAGCAATATATATTTATTTTTGTGCCTAAATATTACATGAAATGATTGCTTGCTTCCGCTCTAGTGCACTGTGGAATTTGTGTAGTTATATAAGCCTTTCTATGTAGTATTTTTTTCTAATCCCCAAAAATCGTTAATTTGCTTTTCCAAAGGCACTAATCACAATTGTGGTGCTGCTATAACAGCTGCCGAAACTGGCAACTTTGAAGTTTACTTAGCTGTCAGCACCCATAATACATCTATGTTTGCAACCTGCCACCTTACGTACTTTTCAAAAAATGGTTTTATGAATTATATTGGGCGTATTTGTATATAGCTATTAGCTTTCACACTAGCCACTAATAAAAGAGCCGCATGAGGCTCACGAGCTGTTCTGTGAGCAACATTGTGTTACAGGAATGTTCCAAAATGCAAATGAGGGAAAAGAAAGTCATCTATAATCTTTGAATCAGTGAGTTCAGTTATTACAATGCACATCTCATCAGCCATATGCAGCCAGCATAAAACTACTTATTAATTTGTCTCTACTGTAACCTGGTTCGCAATCAATACAATTACTAAATGAAATTAATTTGCAAGAAATTTAGTCAGGCAGTAAATCTGAATTAAAAATGTTAATGATTTCACAGCCTTAATTTTGAGCACTTCTTCTGTAAATGTCATTACAGATAGTCAAGAAAGGCTGCAAATTGAGGAAGACAGTATTAGCCCAGAAGCTCCAAATCACTAAATCTTCCCTGTTCTGAGCTTGCTTGACCAGAGTTTCTGTTCAACAGCCCAGATGTTACTTTGACCATTTCAGATTGAACTCATAAACACATTTGTACTTGTACTTTAGTTAAATCTGTGTTAGCTGTAGGCTTCCAGCAGACACAATGCTCTCAGACCTAAACGTGCCATTGTGTCTTGGAAATCTCATACTGCTGCACTCCTAAAATGCACCTCAGTAATAATACAGAAATCTAATATGTGTTAACGCTTCATCCCAGCGTTATTTTGTTTGTTCCGTACACCCAAGCTTCTTGTATTGAAGGTATTGGTTTAAAAACCTCTACCGCTACTGAAATCATTAAGCATAAAATAGTTTGTCTTAGTCATACAGCAGCTACTGCAGTCTGTTCAATCAAAGGTGTGAATGTCAAAAAAAATCCCTCTTTTCTGAGTGTGAGGCCCTGCAAGCCTTTCAAAGAAAAAATTTAATGTCAAAAATAAGCAGTTGTAAATCAGAAGGCAATGCATGCTTCTTCTTATTCTGTTAATCATAGCATACATTGTTTTTTTGTTTTTGTTTTTTTTACCCTTAATTTTGAATGCAGTCTGTGCATTATTTGTATAAAGTCCCTATTATTAGTCTTTGTGATTAGGGAGACTGTTTTCAGCATAGAAGTGGCATACAGTGGCTTTACTATAATCAGACTTTAAGAAAGAAAAATACAAACCAGAAAAACATCCCTGAGCATGATATGAAATTAATCATAATGTCATTCATGTAAATCAACACAATTTTTCCTTTGATTATTTGAGTGGTTTGACATTTGTAGAAGGAATTACATAGCATGATTATTTTTGTTGTTTGTAAAGAAATGCTTTGATAAATGCCAGGAAACTAGTCATTTGAGTCACTTTTTAAGCCATAATAGAAAAAAAAGGTCTGCTTCTTGGAGGTTCCTGCTCTGCTTTGTGTTATATGGCAATACATGGGGATAACTTTAGGTTGTGTAAACCATTTTATATCGAGGAACGTACGCGTTTCAGAGATCACGACCTTTAAACCTTTACCGCAGTGCTTCAGCCACATTTATTTGCAATGCAGTCTTGTGTACTTCTAAAGGGATGGGAAAATCTTTGAGAGATATTTAAACCAAAGAGAATAGGTAAAAGGTAAAAGGTAGCAATCAATCAGCCAGCTGTTCAGTCAGTAAATGGTGTGCACAAGAATACTCATGCACTGCCAACGTAATGCTAATGTTCTCAGTCTTATTTAGGGAGGCTCTTACAATTAAATTTTATGGAGCTGGAGTAGTATTTGCTTCTCTGGAAGATTTTAAATTGGATTTCATTGCAAAGACTGTGTTTGCATGTGGAGATAATTATAATATGCAAATGCTCCTCCTGCTTGCAACAAAATCTTCCCCACCCCACTTTGATGAGATGTGACCAGAAATCCCCAGGGCTGTGCACCCTCAGTTTAGGCGTCCACTGGAGGAGACAGAGCTGACACTGATGAACTCGGCCTGTCAATAATTATGCCTGCCTCCTGACAAGAACCACACAAGGGCAGCTAGCAGTTCACTGTCTGAATTGTCTAATTGGCATTTACGGTTTCCTGAGTGACAAAGTTATGGTTCTGCTGTGCAGAAAGTGTCCTTGCAAAGAAGTAGCTCTGGGCAGAATCTGTGTGTGTTTTTTTTGTTTTGTTTTGTTTTTTAAGGCAAGGGCATACTGCAAATAATGTTAACAGTCATTTCATGATAAAATTTAAAAAAAAAAAAACTCCAACTACTGAAGTAGCAATAAAAAAATATTACAATTACAAGAAAAAAATATAGTTGACTAATATTCTCTCAGTAGGCTAGTAAATACTGGTATAATTATATCTCCTCCTAAGTGACTGTTTTGTTTTTTTGTGGGGGTTTTTTGTAGTTTTTTTTCCAAGATTTTAAGCTCAACTAAATACTTTTTGAGGAAAATAAGTCTAAAACCAAACCTAGACAAGGTGCTATATAAGCGCAGACCATTTACCACTTCACCACCGTTTCCATGTCATTATCTTAAGATTACGTCAAGTGAGCCATATTTCATCTTTAGTGAATAACCTGACAGCTAATAGCACATTTCTACATGCAATTGTCAAAGCCAGCAGTGCTCAAAGATTACGTCTTGATCTGTGTATTTCACTGTTGTAAAATTTGATTTACGTGATTGTTGTTGACCTATGCCGTCTGTTTGCAACTAAGTGGGTGAAAAAGTCAACTCTTCTTCATATGAATGCTCACGTAAACAGATTGACAGCTAAGTTCATGGACTACACAACATTGTTCAGAGCTTAAAAAATGCATCATGATCCCTGCAGCTGCTTGTCTTGATGCCTTAATGTGTAACAGTGGTTGGGGTGCATTTGGAAGGCACCAGCAGCAGAAAAGAACTGCAGAAAGGAGTCATAAATAAGACAAGATGTTTAAGATGGCAACGTTAACCTTTTATTTGATTCCTGCTGCGTTCTTTATGACACCCTGAGAGATCTTATTTTTTATTCATTTTTAAGTGAGTAGCTGAATATTTTAAGAAAATACCTGTTTTTTTTTGTATTCCTTTTTAAGCTGTGTGAACTGTTAAGTGCATTTTTAAAAGACAGCAAAGTTGATCTGTTCTTCACACGTGTCCTTCTGCAGTAGTCCTAGCTGAAAATGGCGCATGCTTGTGTAATTCTTTCTTTTTTGTTCCAGCTTTTTGATAACTCACTTTTGTTGTTGTTATGAAGCATGTTTTCCTGTGTGTGCATAGATGTGAACACTCATTATTATGCATGTATCCTCCTGTGTATGTGTCTGGGTAGCTGTGTGATTTAATGTACACATGCTCATGCCCCGTTTGGCTGCTTTTTTTTTTTTTTTTAATACAGTGGTTAAGATTCCTGGTTTGAATCTCCTCTGGGGTCTTTCTGTGAGAAGTTTTCATTTTTTTCTCACTATGTTCGTGTGGGTTTTCTCCATGTACTCTGGTTTCCTTAGTGATGCTATACTCTGAACAGGAAGACATTCACATAGACAATTGGGGGATGGAAATCTGACTTTAGGATCACAGATGAGAAGAGTAAAGCCTGCTTATCAACCTAATTTCTGTGAATTTATTCAAATTTGATGTAAAAGTGGTCAAATGATCTATCTGTAATGCCTGGGTCCCACTGGGCACAGAAGAGCTATGGAACCGATGCAGCTCACCGGGCTCTGTCAGTCGTGGCTATTCCAGTCAATGACAGTCCCACCACAAGCTCCACAGTTTAGAAATGTCCCAGAAGAGACCATTTGCTCTGCTCTGCTAACCCACAGATCTCACCAGAAGTGAGAGTACTGTTTTTCTCAGTTCTCAGTTCTGCCAGGGGCCTTTTCCGGAAGCGGCATGCATATGAGTGATGCCTTCTTTACTAAATTTGTGAGATTATGCGTTTACCTGAATGTTTCGACATCACAAGAGAATTGCGTAATTTTTTGTTTAAAGACATATATCTTACCATGTCTTGTCCTTTCAGAATTGTACAAATAAATAGAATAAAAAGTGTTAAGTAAAATGTGTTTTTTGACTTCTGAACTAAACCTGTCCTTGAATGTGGTTCAAATCTTTTTTTAGAACCTTTTGACTTGTTTACCCACAGCCTACAGATGCTAATGCAATCTTGATGTACAAATCAAAGCCCCACTCAAGCCAGTGAATTTTTATTTTTTTTAAATTTATTGAATTCTCTATGCCCTTCTCATGTCTGACTTCCTGCCAGCTCAGTCTGCTGTGTGTAAATGAACACAGTCCAAGACATGGTGAGAAATACGTTTTTAAACAAGATGATTACTGTGTGATTCTGACATAAGCTCATATCCTTCAGATAAACCCACACCTGGTGAGACCTGAGGTTGAAAGGGTCTAGTTGTACAATTGGCTGTGGGTATTGTATTTTCCAGGGAGGTGCCAAATGTAAAACCTTAGTTATCTTTCATACACTTTTACCCCATATATAATAACATATTGTTAAATAAATTGCAGAAATAAACTGAAACACTGTTGTTGCTGCTGCCAATATAATACTTTTATTTCATAGTAAAATCCTTTATGGTTCAGGATGTGAACACATTGATACCGCATTGGCACTAAAAAGTTACCATATGAAACTCAGCAATGAAATTGTGCATTTATTTCTTTCCTTCACAACTTTCAGTGATGCCATTTACATATTGGCTTTTGGTTGTCTGGTCTTCCCACTCAGATGTGAAAAACATTCTAGATATATTTCAAACACTATTTCTTACAGTCTTACTGCTTCCCCTGCACTAGGAACTGTCATTTTTGATGTTATTTTCTATTTTCTGCAGTGCCTAGAGAGCCTATAGAAGAGAGTGACTGATAAACTGTTATATTGACCGATACTGCCTTCTTTGACATAAACCCATCCTTCAAACAAGTGCCACTAAAAACTAACCAGTCACAGAAAAAGATAAGATAAAAGGCTAAACTATCAAAGCAATTTATAAGAATTTAATTACTGATTAATTAAGCTTATTTTTTCCCAATGTAATCCACATGAGCGTCCCCATCCTGAAAAAAGGCGCTTGTTTTCTCACACAGCCTAACGCTTTTAAAACATGTTATTGTGTATATGCTTGTTATTCCACCCACTCAAATACACCTCTAATACAGATGAGGCATAAGTTGCTACTGTCCACAGGGAGTGCTTTTATCTTGTACTGAATTTTATTTACAAAATCTGATGTGCAATTTAAGATGTATTATCGAGGGGAAACCGAAGCTATCAGAGCCTTGTATTAGTAGATGCTCAGTATTGATGTGCTGTGCACCAGTAACTCAGGGAATTTCTTTTTTAAAAATGCAATATTTCCTTCTTTTTACTTTATTGCAAAGAAAATTTACTATGGGAAAATTTGCTTCTGAACAGTGATTGTGCGTCAGTTCATTTTCTGAGTGCTGGACAGCCTGTAAAGTTTTTAAATTGAAATCATGTGGCTCTTGGTAACTGTGATCAACCCTAACCAGCTGTTCAAAATGAGAAAACACAACTTTAGGAACTTGAGCAGCGCCAAGTTAGATCAAAACAAACGCAGCCGAAACCAAAAAAGCAGCCTAAGATGTATCCTTCCACTCAGATCATAAAACTATCTTGGATAAAACAGGTAACTTTGGACTCAGATTATGTCTTTCCTCCTCCTTGTGGGAGTCTTTTTTAGTGAAGACTTTTTTAATGCATCACTCAGAAGAGGAAAAGCTCAAACTCCAAACACATGCACTTTTACACGGCTGTGCACTTGAACGAACAACAGAGAGCTTATAAGGGTGAGATACATGCCACAAGAAAGAGAAGCTACATGCTCTAAAAGATACTGTGATAACTTCACATAGAAAGTAGGTGTTTGCTCCTGTATTAAAGTTTAAATATTGTATATTGGAACTTAAGGGTCTGATTCCTGAGAGCTTCTTCAAAATAGGATGTAAAATCTTTATGTTTTGGACACAATTCGAAGTTCATCCTCTTGTCTCTTAAAGACGCATAATATCTTTTTAGATTTCCTTTTTCCCTCAGAGTGTTATATAGCTTTTTGTGCATATATAAAAGGTCTGCAGTTACAGTGCTCAAGGTCTACACCAAAGGGACTTATTCTGTTCCATTGCTCCCGAACCGCCTGAAATGCCTCGTTTGTAGTCCAGGCTTCTCTTCCCTTGCTTAACATTAGCATGAATCATATTTGCATAATGCCAGCCTAGCGGCTAGTTTGGCACACCTCAAAGAAAGAATGAGCAGCTGTTTTACTCTCCACCATTTTGGACTAATCAGAGCAGACTAGGCCTTTCAGGTGGAAGGCCTTAAAGACACAGAAGCTAAAACGGAGTGTTTCAGACAGAATGAACGTAGGTGTTGCACAAATATACACTGTGAGGGAAGAAAAAATGTTTTCTGAGCATTAAAGTTACAAAAATGTGTCCATTTTTAGTAGTAGAGCTTCAAAAAGTGAAGTACACATATGTTAATGAGTTAAACGTATTGTACATTTAACTTTTCACATTTACTAATGGTGCCCAAATGTTTGTATGTCAATATTTACAACAGTAGGTTTTATTCTAAGTTAAAGCTAATTTTTTTTAATGAAATTTTTGATTTTATTAGTTTTGCTTTTTACAGCTCTATATGCTTTTGAACTTTCTAATGAAACTGGAGGAGGCTTAACTCCTCTGCAGTTTGATAGAAATCCATATCCACCTGTTGAACATCAGTGATATCAGAGCAATCACATGTCTGTGCAGAACCCAAATGATACAAAAAGACACGTAGAAACACCCTGATGCCATCTAGAAAGCAAAAAAGTAGGATCTTGCTGCTGAATGACTAGACTGAGGAACATCCCTGTCCTCTGGCTGGGAGAAAAGAACATAATTCAAGAGGCACCTTGCTTTTCCTTTTCATCTCTTTTTGTTTTAATTGTGATTGCGATCATAAAGGTGATTCTGACATTTACTTTGACATTTATTTTATTGCAGACAGTATGAACCTGAAGCACTCTAAGTTTTTTTTTTTAAATGTAATTTAATTTGTCAATGCACATTCTTTTTTGCATATTAGGTCTGCAAGAAATTTCACCTGAAGTCAGAGCAGTTATGCTTTTACCTTGAAATATTGCCATTCTGTCTCGAGCAACTCTAAAAGGGCATTCTGGCTCTGAATATAGCAGGCAATGAAGCATTTCAGTTGATATTTTGTCCCATCCTTGTTACAAATACATCATATAATGTGCGACAGTATGGGGTAATTTTTCATTTCCAAATTCTCCACAAAGGCTTTAGCTAGAAACATAAAGGCAGACCAGCCTAGTACTGGTAACCCTCTTTCTTTCTCTTTGGATTGCAAGCACAGTATGGTTTGTATTGTCTTGTTTAGAATTGCATAGATGTCTGCAAAAGATGTGGTCTTGAAGGCAGCATATGTTGCTTTAGCATCTCAATATACTTTTCTGCTCTAGCGCTGCAATCACAGATGTGTATATGACCTTTGCCTCAGGCACCAGTACAACTCCCATACCACCATGGAGCCTGGCTTTTAGATATGTTACTGACAACAATCTGGATGTTTCTTTTTCTTTTTGACTTCAGCATACAATGTCCATTTATTTATTTATTTATTTTAATCTGTATTACCAATTCATCTGAACACAATATTTATTTCTACTGTCCCTCCATCCCAGATGCCTGTGGGCAAGATTAACATAACGTTATTATACTGTAATAGTATAAACCACAGTACAATTTTAAGAGGCTTTTCAGAATATAGTTTTGCATTGTAGTGCTTGATTAAAAAATATCCAAAAGTCATCCCTTGTCGTTATATCACTTATTAATGAACAATTGTTATTGATAAAATGTTTTTCTTGGGATCACAGATCTCAGGTATCCAGCTTAGGCTTCAGGCCTGACCCTGTAAATACTAAATTCCTCCAGGTCCCTTCAGTCATGATTTTTGCATGCTAGAAAGAGAAGAACAGTGTTCAGAAAAACATTACTTTTAGCTATTACAGAGATTTTTCTCACTTTTTTTTTTTTTTTTTTGGACAAAGTGGAGAGCCTTTGACCATCTTTGATCCTTGAAAACTCAGGCTTTCATGGATACTGCTTTTGTACCAAATCATCAATATGGGCCAAAACATGTAAAACTGGAACCATATTAATATATGAAATTAAGTTTATGAAAAAAAACATCAGTTATACTCTCTGCAAACAAATAAGTCATTGTAAAGTAAATGTAAGACTCATTGAGTTTTTATTTGAATTTTACATACTTTTTCTGATTTGTTGTTGTAGACCTTGCATAGGACAGACTGTGCATGGAAGCTTAGTAGTAATCTGTCTAAGTAATCCCATGTGAAAGGTTGAGAGTTACAGTAAAGAGAAAATCTAATTCCTATTCACTTTTTGCTCTTTCCTGTTGTCTAGATATTGATTTAGTGGCCGGCACTAATATTGACCCATAAAAATGTGAGGTGGAGGTGCCCTTTTCATTTAATTTATTTGGTCATTCATACATTTATTCACATCACCTATTACCTTCTTTTGCTCCCATTAAGATTGAAGGCTCACTTTTCAACCAGCCCAACTTCATTTTAATGCAATTCAAAGACCTATATTCTACACCAGAGTTACCGTGGCAACAAAGTTTTCCTCCTCCCTGAGATACTAGAAGATCAATAGAGTATCCTCAACGGTGTGGCAGGAAATGCTCTGGCACAGACGCTCCTCTGAGAAACCGTCAGCTTTGTGTCCTAGTTAACATCTGAATACTAAAACAACCCAGCAAGGTCGCTATTGTACTGAAATTTAACAGACAAGCTCGTAGAGCTCTCATAAAGGAATCCACAGAAACCACCTCATGTTCTGCCGATGCCTACAGAGTCGTTTATTTTTCCCAGTGTCTTATATAAAAAAAAACACCCAATTTGTTTCGACGAGATAGTCAGTCTCTGCTGTCAACAGGAAAGAGTCATTGTTAAAATAAATAAAGAAATAAATTCACCCTAGGGGGTGCCTTGCAAATGTTCTCACTCAAAATACCACCTGCTGTGTGTTTTTGCACAAGTAGTGCTATAACCTCATATTATGTGCAATACATCATAAAAAATAACTTATGCATGCATGTTGTACTCCAGAGGATCAATGTTGGGTTTGTAAGTTGCAGCTCAGCCTGCAGATGAAACAATGCAATTCAAACAAAAATCAAGACCGAATTCATTGTCTGTGTATGGTCTAATAGTCGAAAGAAATGCAGTTTAAAGCAGAATCATTGCTGTTGGTGTCGACTAAATTTGATCAGCGGTCTTTGATTAAAACCCTCCCTCCCCACTGTTTTGAGCTTGTGCTTCTAGCTGTTTCATTGCCTTCGGTTAATGACATCATATGAACCCAGATTTTAATGAGAGCCCTGATTGGACGGCAATGTTTCAAAGATAACAAGATGACCTGTTGTCTGTAAGGCAGTAGCCTGACAAAAGTGTGTGCGTGTGTCTATCAGAGCGTGAAAAGGAAGACAAACTGGGAATTTACCATGTTGGCTTGGCAAATGTGCCATGGGTTGATGTGAGATGACAGAAGTGCACTCTCAGTGTCTTATTTAGCTCTCTCAGAAGTATGAACATGCACATGCTCTGGAAACAATAGGGGTCAAAATCAGCGGCGTTAAGGACATCAGCTGGATAAAGTATCACAAGTTCTGAAGATATAATTCAAGTTGGAAATCCACAGCCAACTCTAACAGACTGAACTCAAATAATCATGTTGGACCTCAGAAAAAGAGACATTACTTATTGATATTTTGGATCTGCCAAAGCAGAAAAGAGTCACCTTGTGGCACTGGATGGCGTTAGAGTGCAGCGCCCTTTGTGTCAATGTCTAAACGTAGAGGTGAAAAGTGCGTTGTCATTTCTTTTCAGCTTTAACGGGCTCTCATATCAACAGTAAAGCTTGAGGCATTAACAGTTGAGACGGATGCCAAAGAGGCTCAAAAAACTGGCAATATGGCATCAGCACATTGCTGTTTATGTTCCGCTGGGGTCTTTTATAGTTATCACATCCAAGGATCACTTTTTACCCCTGTCACCACAGGCGTGTTCTTTCAGAAGCTGAAATCAATACCTCTAAATGGGAATCAGAGGTTCAGAACATCCTCAAAACCCAAGAATCATCAAATAATGCCTCCACTCGATTGACTAAAAACAAAGGGTTTTTTTCCCCGTGTTTTCACCTTTTCTTTCTTCTGCTGTGATTTACATGACAGGTTTCTATCTAATTTTTGCAGTTCATTGCTGGAGCACAGGCACAGCATGAAAAGGTTATAAAAATCCTCAAGCTCTATTTGACAAGTGCCCTTTGCAGGCTTTAATTCTCCGCCCTGATGTGAAATTCAGGGAAAGAAAAGCCCACAAGCTTATTTTTATAAGATACAAATGTGCATGGAATTGTTACCTAATATAGGAAAACTGCACTGTGATCATTCAAGCTTACATGATCCAGTTATGATGGCACAACATGCTTTTTCCATTAAAATGCTGCTGAGACATGGACTTCTTAGAGTGCTCGCTGCAGCCTTTCATCATCCTGGGTGCCATTATATCACCAAAGCTCCATTTCATTTTGTGATTGATGCCTTGCTGGAAGTCTCAGCAATCTTGTTCAGGCTCCAGATGTTTACAACAGGCTCTCATAAAAACTATGATTCTATTTATTAATTCAAAGTCCCTTTCGGCTCACAGTCTTTTTCTTTCTTCTTTCTGTCTCATGCACAGGACCTGGAAAGTCAACAACAATGGACCGGCTGGTTCTGTGCACGCTGCTGTGTGCAGCTCTGGTGAAGGGGTACAGCTGCCCCGGCCGCTGCATCTGCCAGCACCTCTCCCCGACTCTCACTCTACTCTGTGCTAAGACCGGCTTGTTATTTGTGCCGCCCACAATCGACCGCAAGACTGTGGAGTTGCGGCTCACTGACAACTTCATCACAATTATCCGCAGGAAAGACTTTTTCAACATGACTAGTTTGGTCCACCTCACACTGTCCCGCAACACCATCAGCCAGATCGTCCCCCATGCCTTCGTTGGCCTGCGCTCTCTACGGGCTCTCCACATGGATGGGAACCGCCTCACTGTTATAAAAAGCGACCACTTTAAAGGCCTCATCAACCTGCGGCACCTTATCCTTGGAAACAACCAGATCCATCAGGTGGCCCCAACCTCCTTTGATGAGTTTGTTTCCACAATCGAGGACTTGGATCTTTCCAATAACAACCTGCGCACTCTTCCTTGGGAGGCTATAGCCAGAATGACCAACATTAACACACTCACCCTTGACCACAACCTGATAGACCACATTGGGACAGGAACCTTTTCATTGCTCACTAAGCTAGTGCGCCTGGACATGACCTCTAACAGGCTGCAGAAGCTGCCGCCAGACAGCCTCTTCCAGCACGCTCAGGTCCTGTCGGACGCAAAGGGCTCCAGCTCGTCCACTTTGGCTGTCAGTTTCGGCGGAAACCCTCTTCACTGTAACTGTGAACTGCTGTGGCTGCGCAGGCTGACAAGAGAGGATGACTTGGAGACCTGTGCCTCACCAGAACACCTCATGGACAAATACTTCTGGTCCATCCAAGAGGAGGAGTTCATCTGTGAGCCCCCACTGATCACCAAACACGTTGCCACTAAGTCTTATGTAATGGAAGGGCAAGGCGTGACTCTTAAATGCAAAGCTGTGGGTGATCCAGACCCAGATATCCACTGGCGGTCACCGGACGGGAAGCTGGTCCATAATAACTCCCGCACTATCCTGTATGATAATGGCACCCTTGATATTCTCATCACCACACTGAAGGACAGTGGGGCATTTAACTGTGTCGCATCCAACGCCGCAGGCATCGCCACAGCTGCTGTTGAGATCAACATGATCCCCTTACCCTTGTTTGTCAACAACACGGGCCACATGCGGGAAGACCCCGGACTCTCGGACATCACCACTTCTTCCAAATCGGGGAATGACACCAAAGGTTATGATAAGCAGGACAGGAGGGTGATGGTGACAGAACTTACCTCCTCCTCCGCCGTGATCCGCTGGCCGTCCGAGCGCCACATCCCCGGCATCCGGATGTACCAGATTCAGTACAACAGCACAGCGGATGACACTTTAGTGTACAGGTAAGTCATGGTGGAGGTGAGATGAATGGTGGGAGAGCGGGGTGGTGCAGCAGAGACGAGGGGAAAGGTAAGACATCTGGAGTTACCATCTGCTTGCCATTGCAGCGGTCCATTTCTGCAGACTGACGAATCCCATAGTTGCAAAAATGATTAAGTATGCTGGAAAATTAGCAGAACTCCTACAGAGTAGTCAGAGTAAAAAACCTGAGGTGACATCAGGATGACACTGTATGGTACACTTAAGATATTCACTTTTTTAGTACTTCATTTTAACACTCTGAGTTGATTGTTGCAAGCAGCTGAAAAGATTGCAAGTTCAGTACCCTTAAGGAATAGATGGTCTTGTCAGCATCACTACACTACAGAGTATGACAACAACATTAACATGAGGTCCAACTATTTCCACTGCATGTAACTGTTTGTATCATTAGCAAGTGTCGGCATTAATTGGCTGCATTAATAAGAAGCTGTCTCATGGCTTGGTTTTGTTCGTAATAGTACAGGAAGCATTCAAATCATTTGCTTGTTGTAAGTGGTAAGTGGGATTGCCACACTATAAAAATTGCTTGTGTTTTGGATTTAGAGAAACAGAGAACACAAGCAGCACAAGTACTTCAGACATGCATCCAAGTATAGTACTCAAGTACAAGTACTTCATTCCCTTTCGCTAGAGTTAGTATTTACATAGAAATATGATTAAATCACAGAAGGAAAAGTACAGATTTGGCAGAATGACTCCCAAACAGAGATATATTATCACATTTTCATCATTTCTTGGTTGCCAATATTAGACGCATAGAAGTATATTCTCTGTGTAGGAACATTGTGTCTAGTGAGTTACACTTTAATGTGTTGCATTTGGCAATACACACAGAAAAATAGAATAAGAAACCATTAGTGACAGTTTAAAAAGGCTTTTGTTTATGCACAGTGAGCCCCCTCTTAAAAATCTGGGATGTAAACACAACCAAATGAAGCTCTTTCAATAATAAAGAAATAAGTTTCATGTGCTTCTTATGAAATATTTGACACAAATTAAGTATATTTCAAGATTTTTGACATTCTTGGTTGACATTCTTTCATTCTTTGTCTTTTTTCAGAGTTTTTATTAGATATAATGAGTAGCTCTCCTGTATAATTTTCCCATTCTGTGTCAGCATGGAGCTGAGTGTTGTTTTGTCTTTAGGTTGTACATTATTACCTACAAATAATAACCATCAAAGTCTCCCTTTAGGGAAAAGGAACAAGCTTCTAATTATATTAACACCAATGTTGACCTGAAGACAATGCTTCTCTCCTGTGTATTTAATCTTGCAGTTGCAGACAAACCGCGTCCTTAGGAGATCACACATCAAAAGTGTCGCCACAACATGCATCACTTGTCGTGCAGCCTGCAGTTGTGGTGCATGAATCCCAGTCTTGAGACACTGAGGCTTTTCTACCGTGTTTATCACCTTTGTTGTTACTTTATATGCAAAAATCAAACATGCACATCTCAAAGCTGCTTTGTGATTTAACATTTCCTTTTAAAAGTCTGGTAAAATTGCTGATATATAATGGTGGAATAGTCTTGTTGCATTTTTTTTTTCTTTCTACAACAGACACCTTTGTGTGATTTAACGCACCTAATGCAAATCAGTATATGTGGGTGCTGTGAATCTCATTATCAAACCTCTTCATCTCCACTGCTAATCTGTTTTTCTCTGCTCTGCAGAATGATCCCATCTACCAGCAAGAACTTCTTAATCAATGACCTGGCTGCAGGACGAGAGTACGAGCTCTGCGTGCTGGCGGTTTACGATGACGGCATCACATCACTAACAGCCACTCGAGTGGTTGGCTGTGTGCAGTTCCACACAGCCAATGAGGTCAGCCAGTGCCGGTTCATGCACAGCCAGTTCCTGGGAGGCACTATGATTATCATTATCGGTGGCATTATTGTTGCTTCAGTGCTAGTGTTCATCATCATCCTGATGATCCGTTACAAGGCCTACAGCGGCCCTGTTGACAGCAAGTCTAAGGTCAGCGCCGGCATGCACTCGCAGACCAATGGCAGCCAGCAGCGGCTTCAGCGTTCCACCTCCAAGCAGCTGTCGGATGACGGTCAGTGTGATGCTCAGGCACCCAGAGAGTGCATGGCGCTGGTGCTTAGGGTGGATAATGAGAAGAAGGAGGACCCAGCATCCACCACTGCCATACTGGAGGTGGAGTTTCCTCCAAACATAGACAAGATGAAGAGAAGAGCCAGCGTGGATGCACAGCGCTCCGGTCCGCCATCTGAAGACACACAGACAGACAGCAGCCTGACGGGCTCCACCATGTCCCTGTGTCTCATAGGTTCCAACGCTGGCACAAAGGAGGCTCCCAGGCTGAAGGACAAAAAAAGCGCTCTCGCCAACGTGGGGCTGCTTCCGAACGAGCTGGCACGAACTAGGCACAGATTCTCTTTTGATGGTGGGGATTACTCCATATTTCAGAGTCATAGTTACCCACGCAGAGCGAGGACAAGGTGGCACAAGTCCACCAACCAGCTCGACGTGGAATCATCACCGCTCGCCAACCGGCGAGTTACTTTCAGCAGCACTGAGTGGATGCTTGAGAGCACAGTCTGAGGAATGCAATGAAGCCAAGAAATGGCTCAGCCACTCACAAACATTCATATGTAAAAACACAAATGTCTACATGCCATATAACAAAAAGTTCCTGCGCGCAGCAGATGATAAAAACAAGCACATCTACTTATACATGCTAGATTTCTGTGAGTTGCTGAAGAGGAACACCATCTCCTGTCATCATGCCTACCCGTCATACTCCCAGAGAGGTTTGTTGGCCATGTCCTTTCTTTATGCAGCAGTGCCTTATTCTTAAAATGTACGAATGGAGGATGCTGCTCAATGTAGTCATAAACCTTCCTCTCTGTCATTGGCTCCCACTCTGGTCACAGGAAGTGTTACTTTGGATTTTTCATTTTTACTGTTTTTCTGTGACACGCCAAGGGGGGTGTGGTGTTTGGATGTGACTGTTTAATTGTTAAAAAAAAAAAAAAAAAAAAAAGAAGAAGAAAAAAACTTCATCAAGCAGTAACTGTAAAGTGAACAGCCAGGTATCATGTTATGTCCATCATATTTTTGGGTTCTTTCAATAAGGGGAAAAAGAAAACAAAAAACTTTTGCACAGAAGACACGAGATACGAGGACAAGTATCGCCACCAGTCTATACAATAATAATCAAAAAAAAAAGAAGAGTTTTGTCCAATTCTGATGTTAGTATAGAGAGGATGGATGCAGAAACCCTCATGGATTCCTGTTTGACAGTCGGACTGTATGATGTTAAATGGGTATTGTTCCAGATGTGACTGTATATTAATCAGTTCTGTATCTGGCTGGTCTAGATAAAAGACAACAGATAAAGAAAAAAAAGACATATATAAGTATATTAAAACATTGGTGTATGTGTACTAACTATGTAAGTAAGTAAGTCATATGTCACATGACTTTTTACAAAGCATTTGGGTGTTGGCTGCAAGTTTTTACATTAAAAACCTGTGTCATCACTCCTCGCCCTATTTAGTATGTCAAAGTTTGGACCATTTATTCCCTCACGAAGGGATATTAAATTTTTTTGTGTGGATTAACTGTATCAGTGGTGGTCTTTTTTCTTCTGCTACGTGACCGTCCACTGCAGGAAGTGACACATGAATTGAGGTGATAAATATTTGATTCCTCGGTTGCTATTTATAAGGCTTCTGTGAAAGCATCACAGGGGCGACAGAGTGGAGTGGTATGTGGGACGACGAGGGACAAGCCAGCTGGACGTGGTGCTGAATGCAAATACAGTCGAGGCAGCTGTTATGATGCAAGGGTGTAGGAGCTGATGCGTGCCACAAGGGGGAGACAAAGCTTCCCTGGTTTCTTTAATTAAGCGCAGTGAGGATGCATTAAGAAGCCTTATCAATAGAAAGCATGAACAGTATTCCACACCTAATGTCCAGTTTTTGTAAAACTCCCATTTCAACTCTTGAAGATTTAGTCAGATTTTGGCTCATTCATTTCTGTTCATTATTTCAAAGCATCACTGTGTACAAACAATTAGTAGTTTGTTTTGAACAGATGCACTTGTCTTTTTAATGTCTGTTATTTCTCTTATCCTTTAGCTAAAGGAACATTCCAGAATTCACCATTTTTTAAAATTAAGAAAAAACCTTAGGTCTGTTATTATGTGGTAAAGAGTGTAAACTTTCCAAAACAATGTAATTCAAAGCAGTTTTGAGTGAGAACAGAATATGCATACATCAAAATGCTAATTAATGTAAATACTTGCTTGATTGGGCAATCAACCAATGTCAAAATAAATTATTATAAGCTTCTGAAAGACTCATGCCCCATGGATAGGGTCCCTGCAGACAAGACAAAGTAATTGTAACCTTGTAAGTGCACAGAAAAAGACTATTTCTCCAACCAGCCACTATCTTCTTAAAAGTCCATACAAATCGACTGCTGAATGTCATACAAGCTACTGTGAAAAGATCCAAAAGGAGGAGAGTTCATGGCCTCTTTTTCCATAGAATTATCTAAGAACTTAGATATTTATGACAAAAAAAAAGACTTGTTTTAGAAGCAGAGGCCATAAATGCTTCTCCTTTTGCATCTATTGACAGTAGTTTGCTCAACAGTGGTATTTGTCTTTTATGGACTTATTTTAAAAAACAAAAGTCCCAACCAGATGTAGATGTCTATACAAATAGTCCTTTTAATGCACTTTTTGTACACATTACGTCAGTTTGTCTGCAGGGACCCTATCCACACTACTACTTAAGTGGAGTAACTTGTATGAATCTTGTGAGAGGCTTAAAATAGCATATATTTTTTTTGACACAGGTTGATTGCCCTCAGCTGTACACTAATTTCCATAATGCTGCAAATTCATACTCAGTTCTCACTCAAAACTGCTTTGAATCACGTCGTTTTAGTCCTTAATGAAGGTTTACACTCCTCGCATTCTAATAATAGACCTGGCGTATCTTCCCAATGTTCCTTTAGGGCTTCATAGCAAATATGTGGTGTAAAATTACAACATCAGCAGCTTTTAATCAGTCAGTGGCCCATAAAACATTCGCTAACTTTTTGTACTCGTAAAAAAAACTGGTTTAAAAAGGTTGATAAGTGTTCTTTCTACTGCATTTTATGGCCAGCATATTTTTTATTTATTTGCCATGGGGATGCATGTAGTACCAATAAAAAAAATCATAACTGAGTAATTAGTAAACACAATAAATTCAAGTGAATTTGAACATGAAGACATTTTAATGTTATTAGAGAAAATGTAATTGCACGTTTAACATATAAACCATGTGTTGACAGCTATGTTACTGAATGTTATAAACCACTTTGATTTGCTCACACGCTGCATATAAATGCTTGATACACATCTTTTCCAGTCGCTTGACAACTGGGAAATGTGTGATTGTGGTAGATGAGGGAAAACATCCTATCCCTCTGATTACAGCTGCTTAACACAGGCGGAGATAAATCCAAGCAGCTTGGCCAGCTGAGAGATAAAATATAGCACAGAAACAGAAGTTATGCAGAAGCTTCTCAATCCCCTCAGTTTCCTATTTGCATCCACTGTGACGGAGAAGATTGAGTTTAAAAAACCGGGTCACCCATTCATCTTTCCTCATCACACTCAGTCAGTTTTCATCCATAGGAGCACATCTTACATGGTTTAAATTTTCATTTCCCAGTTAGAGGACGACTAAACTTTAGGGGGTAAATGCTTAGCTGTCAGTTTGTGGTGCAGAAACCCTTCGACGGCGGTCCATCTTTGCATTAACTACTGCGCTTGCAGCCTGAAAATGTGCTGCAGACCATTTCTCCCAGCAGGTGAAGTATTTCTGTCTGACCCAATCTGTAGCCATTATTCACCACCAAACCTGCTTAGGTAGGAGGAGACTGAGATTTCACCCTGTCCTAAAAAAAATTGGTTTGGACAGCCAAAACTAGGAAACACTGGGGGTAAATCTGAATGTTTCATCAGCACTTCTGGGTGCTTTGACTTGATGATGAAGGCAATGTTTTTATTCAACAAAGTCCTATTTAATGTTTAATGCACATTAAAATGTATGTGCAAAACCCAGTCTGAGCAGGGTTTAGTACACACAACGTTTTAAGCAATATGTGTGCTAATTGTGCTGTTTAATACAAAAAATGATTACTCTTTTTAATAAACTGTTGGAGCTGGGCTGTTTTGTTCAGTAATACAGTCGTTGGCTAGTATTAGAGCTGCAGGACTAAACCACAAATTTTTGGGATGCTTATTTATCTCAAATACATTCCTCTTTTCTTTTGCTTATTTTTTTTTAAATCACACTAAAAATATAGTATCACTATTGAAATTAATCCATTTATTTTCCTTCAGGGATGAATAAAGTAATTTTGAATTTGAAAAAGTGCATGGTCCTCTTTTGCCCCTTTTCCTGAGAATTTGCCATTCTTTAGTGTGCTAGAAACAATTAGAATAGCAAAACTAACTGCAGGTAACACAACTTTGGCCACAGGTAAATGTCAGCCACCTGAATCTTGAGCAATGCTTAACGCACAGACCGCTCCAAAGCTGGAAAGTAAAATTTGACCACCTGGAACTGTGGATCTTCAGAACTGCTGAATGCACAAATAAAAATGTAAAAGCATATAATGGAGGAATAACTAGTATCTAAAGAATGTTTCCATTAAAAGTAGGTACTTTTTTACAGAAAATGTTTATATAATTTGCAAATGGATTTTAATTCAAACAGCAAATATGGTTTGTGAGTAATTGATTTTTCAATTCGTTCTCAAGTAGAAGCAATTCTTATAGAACTACTTAATTGTTAATGTGTGTCACATCCTTTCTTACATCGGTACCCTCCCATCTTTTACTAACTAGCAGAACAGGTTGTTCATCACTGTCCAAACATGTGGGAGATGTCTGTGAGGAGGTTTTACTCCAATTTTGAGTTGTTATATTGTCTGGACCACAGTGATCCAACAAACTATTTGGGTAACATTTTCTGTGGAAATGACACATTCATTACACTTCGGAACGAAGGCTGCATGCTCAGTCTGGAAACAGCTTTCTGATAAAACTCAGGATAAATTTGACACATTTGTTTCAATAACATTTATGAAGAAGAGCAGAATTTCTGAATAAATAGCTTTAATGTGAGTTTCGCTTCAAGACACACTTCACTGAGAATGTTACCCTTCCTCCAAAAAGGCCTATTAACCATGGTTGATTTTTTTTTTAAAAAAAAAACCTTTAACGTTTGATCTGACAGACTTTCATTTTCTTTTTTCCATCTCCAAGATTCGGGCGGCTGCAGCCAAGCTGAACTCGACTCCCTCTCTGCTGCTCGGAGAGAACACTTAGCCTATTGACACAGACTTAGTGAAACGCTTCAGGCTTTTGCAGTGTGCACCATTTCAAAGTGGTTAGCAGCATTTCCTTTGGCATCAGATTATTTAAAAATACCCAGATGGCACAGGTTTACAATATGTTACTAGGGTTGTGCAGAAGATGGTCTTAATATGGTTAGAATAGCAATCTTAAAGGAGCATTGTGGCAAAAGTCTGTATTTTTAGGGCTGCCTGTGGTGTTAACAGATCTTATTCTCAGCCTGGATATAGACAGTAACACCTTACAGGGGACGGAAATCTGCTGCTCACCGGTAATGAGCTGAGCTACTTGCAGCTTCTTGACTACTATAGCTGCAAAATACCACTTTCCCAAGTCGCTAAATGTATTCACTTTGATCATGAATAGCAGCTTATTAAGGTCTGTCTTCTGCATAACAAAGGAGACTGTAGTGTGCAGCAGGATTGTGGTGAAACTTCTGATCCTTGATGGCAAATAGGCATAGCGCATTTCATTCTTGATAAACAAATCAAAAGGAATCACAATGCCTTTTCTTTTTTAAATGTAGGGTTTTTTTTTATGCCTGATGTTAATTCAAAGAATTTAAGATTTAATACTCTATTACCCCCCTCTTTTTTTTCCCTGTCCAGATCCTTATACCTGGAGTTTGGGTTATAGCTGACACAGTACCAATTTCATATCAGTATTAACTTAAAAAAAATTAAATTAGATAGCAATATATTGCAGACATAATACTAAATAATGAGCTCTGCCCCAAACTGAAATGCCACCACTTCTACACCTACCAACCTAAAACAACTGCAAGGCTGTGTTGCTCCACTCTCTGTGTTGGCTTTTAGTGCAACAAGGAATTATGATTCTGTTAAATTTAGACAAAGTTAATGCATGGACATAAATAGGCACACCCTGATGCGGTATTTTCATCAGAATCAGCAAGTGCTTCCGCATGTACCAGAATCATGACAACTCTGCAATAAAGAATCCAATATTCTGGATTTGAGTTACTATCGAAAGAATCCCCCCCAAAAAATCATAAAATTTCTGTGTTTTTACTATCAGACGCCTTGACATTTCAACTTTCACAAATCAGAGGGAATCAGAGTGAGCAACGGAAATACTCATTTCTTTTCTTAACCTTATCACCCTTCTTCACTGTATAACACTGTAAAACTTCTTTGTCAGTTTTGGTAATTAAGAAGGCTTTGTCGACAAACTGAAAAAATATATAGTATTACAAAATATATATTTAAAAAACACATTCACTACATACACATATATATAAAAATAGCACCTGCAAAACAGGTTTATTTATTATCTGTGGCAATATGCTGAATACAAATATTAAAATGTACAAATCTAAAAATAAAAAATTTAAAATGCCAATGCACGGTCTATCATACTCAAGAGAAAAATTGCATAATTTAACTTTTTTTTTTTTAAATCTCTAGAATAAGATAAAAACTGTTTCAGGACAGAGATTTGAGGCTCAAGTCATTGAGTCTGGAGCTCAGTGGACTCCTGAAGAGGCAGGTAGTGGGGGCCACACCCTCCCCTTTCATGCTGAATGCACTGCAGAGCTGACACCGACAGCGCAGGTATGTCGATGTCGAACAAAATGCAAGACAGAACAACCCCACAGCGAAGCGTTATCTGTGCAGCTCAAGTGAATGAAAGGATCTGCAGTTGTTTTCCTGGTGGTTAGCTGTGCATCAGTCTGCAGAGGTATCATCTGAGCTCTCCTCGCCTGCTGCTTTCCAATCTCTCCTCCTCTTTTTTCTGGAGAATGCCCCTGAATCCGAGTCTGTGTGCAAACCCTGCTTTCGCTTTTTACAGCGGTCATTGCGTTTCACTCTCCTTTCCTCCACATTTCCGTCTCCTGAGCCGCTGTCTTCGTCCCTCTCCCTGGATTTCGCAGTCTTCTTGTTTTTATGGCGGCTTTTAGTCCTTTTTCTCTTCTTCTGCTTGTCTTTCGTTGTGCTACTGTCATCACTGCTGACATCGCTGCTTGGGGACTCATCTTTCTTTAACTTTCTGTTCTCAGATTTCTTCCTCTTCTTCTTTTTCTTCTTCTGAGAGGACTTTTTGGATCGCTTTGACAAGTTTGGTTCTTTGACAGTCTTGGACTTCTTCATTTTGTGGTGCCCAGACTTTGTCAGGGCACTCATTTTTTCCCTAAAGGAAACATGGACAACATAAAAGTCACTGATTTTGAACATAGATCAGTGCAGTGAAAATTAATCATATTCTCTATTACTCTGAAGAAGCTTTCTATAAAGTCAAGAGGAAATAACACCCTGCTGTTATCAACAGATCTCTGCTCAGACAGAAAAATAAACAGGAGGGATCAAATGTTAAAAAAAGGATAAGAAGTAAAGATTAAAGCAAATAACTATCAAGATGTGTATGTTTAAGGAGCCATTAAACTTGTTCTGATGTCAGACATGCACATGTTGCTTTTATGACTTACCCATCACTTTCAAACTCTTCAGGATAAAGCTCCTTGAAGCCACTATGTCCCCATCTGTGATGTGACCACATGAGATGTGTAAATATTGCAATCTTGTCCAACTGTCCTATGATTATATTACAGTACAGATACACGTTTACTCACAGAATGCCAAAAATTTTAAATGCAACCAACTAAAGAGTGCAAAACAATTCAATCAAGTATTGTACCTGTCGGGATCACTGGCCTCAAATTCATAAAGTTTGCGGGTCCAGTACCGAGCCTCTCTGTCGTTATGCTCCGAGCCTCGCTCTCTGCTTTGACTCGTGCCCCTCGATTGATCCGACACTCGATCGCAGTGCATGTGCCCTCTGGAATATAACCATTATTCCTAGATCACTGAACCAACATTCACACAGTCTGTGTATCTCTTATATTATTTTTGTCATTACTTGTTTTTAGATGGTGCAAATTAAACTGGGACATTCGATACTCCTACCTCATACTGTCTGTTTCCGGAAAATGTTTGGGATGAGACATGTGGATCTCCCAGTCCCGCATTTTCCACATCTCCATCTCCTCCTGGATCTGGATTTGGTCAACAGCATGTAGATGAAGGACATTTTCAAGTACATTTCTGGGTAGAAGTTCACTTGAATAAAAATGAATATCATGTCAATAAAATATTGAAACCTTTTAATTCAGTCTAAGCTTATAAATTAATTATAAATTATACATTTCAGGTAAAAAAAAAATGTAAATATGCCCATTTCATTAAGTGATAGCTCAGTGTTTTCCAGTTTACCAAACTCTTTCTTTCTCTTTCAACATTAAATAATTTATTTTACAACATTAATGGTATTAATGAAAACATGGTGCAAGCCAAGAGGATCAAAGATATGAACAAATCAGGAATAACTCACAGATATTTCCTGTGTAACAACTGCAAATTCCAACATTGTTTAAAAAAATTGGTTAAAAGGATCCTAAGAAAATACTAGATTTCTCAGTGCAGTCATTTTTTTTTGCAAAAAGGATGTTTGTTTGAATTATCAGGAGAAACCCAGAAAGAACTGAGGGGTTCAACTGTCATGAGAACAAAGACAAATATATGATTCTTCCAAAACTGAGCATATAAGACAAATACTGATGTTTTTAGGCAAAAAAAGAACCCAAATTTCTTTTTTTTCTGGAATAGTTAGGATGAGGAACTAAGTCCATAAAACCTTATGCCAGCTATGAAGTGTGGTGATAGATAAAACAAGCTCAGGACTGTTTGCTGACAATGAGGTTTATAAATTGTACAATGCATACATAATAATAAAGGAGGAGGAATCTCTCATACTTATCTAGCAAAACATTAAGACCACCAGTTTATTTGATGTGGACACAATTTGATGTGTGACCACACAAGCATCAAAACTGCATAAGTGATAAAACATGTTAATATTAAGCTTTTGTAATTGTTCTCTCCCAAAGCCCTGATCCCAACTCACAGAAAATATCTGGACTGTACAATTAACTCAAGAAATAGCTTTAATCACTCATGTATTAATGCATTTCCTTTTCAGACCTGAAACTACATTTAAATGTTTTTACCTTTCAAAGCTGGTATAATGCAAGCACTGCATCAGACTTAGGTTTTAAGATTCAAAAACAATAATTTACCCCTTTTTAAATATTGAAACATAGAATAAAAGCTGAAGGATGAAACTTTTGAATTATTATTTCATATTCTTAGATTCTTCAAAGGCGGAGACATAAAAGCTTCAGTGAACAGTGACAACTGTGTCAGCTTTCAGAAAGTTTGTGTCTTCGTGTGGCCTTAATGAGCTGACATTGTGTTTGGATTTAGAGACTGAAAACCAACTTTTGCAATTATGAAAGTAAAATGTTTCCCATTCTTACTTGATTACAGGCTTTCAGCTGCTCAAGACCTGTAATTTTCATTTTACTCAATGCCAAATCGATTACAGGTCTGGATAAGGAGGAGTCATTTTAGCACCTGTTCTTTGTTTATTTTAGTTTGGAGCTACGCTGCTGTAACACATCCAACATGTCATCACTGTCTTACTGACAGAAGAGAGGCTTTTTCAGAAATACCCAAGTATGGAAGATGGAAGAATGGTTTGGAAGAATGAGCGCATGCGATGTGGAGTAATACGCTGTCGTGGCGGCTGGAAGATGCAGCTTCAATTATTCCTAAACTGCAATTCCGATTTTTGAGCACATACTTTAAAATACTAGTTGACCTCATAGTATGAATCATTAAATCATTTTACCAATAATTAAAATGCTAGTTTTCTCCTTTTTTTTAATTTTTGCAACAAGTACTAATTGTATTTGGAAAATGAGGAGTAATGTACCAAAGTTAAAGGTAGATCTACCTTGAAAACTGCATAATGGAGTACAACAGCCAATGCAGATTCGCTGCAATGTAAGGCTGTACACCCAGCTGGAGAATTACTGACAGGACAATTGGCTGAAATTTCACAGGGTTCTTTTTTCATACAATTTTATTTTTTAATCTATCCATCTATGCAACTGAACCTCACAAGGCCCCCATTTCACCAGCCACTAGGATTTCATAGTTCTGGTCCCAAGCCTGGAAAAATGGGCAGGGTTGTGTCAAGAAGGGCATCAGATGTTTATTATTAAAAAAAAAAAAAAAAAAATTCCAAATCAATATATGCAGAATACAATGATCTGCTGTGGCAACCCATAAAAAAGGGAAAAGACAGAAGAAGTTGCTTTGCTAGCTTCACAGTAAAACAAAATTTGTAATATGTTTTACAATTGTTAATTAAGCTAGTTCATCTGAGTGTTGTTTTGGACTCCCAAATAAAACTTGTGGTTTACGTTAGAAAAGTTGCCAAAGTTATAAAAACAAATCTTAACTGTTTTACTTCAATAAAATTTAGTTTGCCTGTAAAGGCTGCTCAATTTAATAGGAATGCTGTGACTCTAAAAGGTCTTGAAAATGTTTGATTGAAAAGCTAATTAAATGGCATAATATAAACTGCTAATTCTAAAATGATTTTAAGTTTGTTCATCGCCTTGCTCCAGAGCTATTTAGTCAGACAGTGTTTTTAGGATGTTTTTAAGTTTTCACAAGCTTTTTTCTAAATTTCACAAACCTCTACAAGAACAGCAGTTAATGGAGATTAAACACCAGAAAGGAATAAAACTACATTTAGGCAATCACTGTTTATTTAAAAGGTACATAGATTCGAAAAAGACATCAAACTTTAAAGTTGCCGGTTGTCAGGTGGTTTAAAGTAAGTCAACTCTATAAACAGAAAGACACTCAGGATAACACAGATGCATTTGATTTTAACTATTTATTTTTCTGTCCTTATTCATCTTTTTATATTGTTTTCACCCAGTTCATAAAGTTGCTCTGTATATGGTTTTTGCAGTTACTTTTCAAAGCAAGAGGTTTGATAAACTTGATAAATACGTGTTACATTTCTGTTCAGTCCACCTTAAAGGAGCTCCAGCCCAGACTGAGGTTGTGTTTCTAGATTTGCTTGTGCAAAGCTTTTTTCTTTTTGTTTCCAATGTGCAGCTTAAACTAGCTTATGTGAATACTGTTATTAAATGTAATCACCAACATATTTTAAGACTTGTGTCTGACTGCATAGAGTGATACAGTATTTACCTCCGAAATGTGTTTCAGAGTGCTGTGCGGGAGCCTCATGGTCACAACCATTCGGTACTGGATTTCAGCCTTGTAGCTTACATAAGGACAGTGCTTTTATTTTTTTTTCAATAATTTAATGATAATGACAATGAGGAGAAAACTCCTTATTCAAGAAGATTTTGTCCAATTTCTTCTCAAGGACATAATCCTAATTATTTTAGTAAGTATGTTGAGAAACATAAATTTAAAAATAAAAGGGCTAACTCTTTTCTTATGGTTATAAAGTACTTTTTTTTTTAAATAAAGTACTAAATTCTTCCCAAATCTACTCTGGAAAGACTCTTGATCTCAGGATGTTCTTTATATTCCCACTTGTGTTACTGACATCCTTCCAGCCATCATCCCAGTTATGACAGATTTCTCCTTTCAAGTGTTTTGTTCTTCACCTTTAAAAATCTTTACCAGTCTTCTGTTTTTCCTTTCTCAGCTCGTTCAAAATGTGCTGCAGCATATTATAGTTGTCTTCTCCTCTCTCAGCATCCTCCTCTACTCACCTGACCTTTGGGAAACTCAAATGTTTCACTAGTGCACTGTGGTCAATCCCAGCAACTTTTCCTCACTTTTTTAGTGTGATCAGACCTTGTTTCAGAACTGTTGAACTGTGCACAAACTGGGCTTAATGAACTACTGCTTCACTGTCTTGTTAGTTTTGTTGTGGAACAAGTTAAATAATAAAGTTACAATGTTTAGTTTCTGTTATAATGCTTTCTCACACTAGTTCTTTTTTTAAACTGACTATTTGAAAGGCTTATGTGATAAACGTTGTAAACAGGCCGATACAACGTAGCGTTGTAATTCATACAACGTAGCAGAAAATACATTTCTGTAAATTTTATATAAATACTATATTATATTAGGAATACGGTTTATGATAAAACACCTGAAAATGATTTCAGTTAACGGAATTGTTGCTGCACGTTATGAAATGACGGTGTTTCCCAATTCCTCACATGAACACATGTACTTAAACGCACCTTGTTATGGGCATCTGTGTGGCGGATTACATTTCTCAACAACGTCTTCCCCATGGGTTGTTTAGACATGATGACACCTGACATGAGACACATGTAAGTCAGACACAGACTAAACCGGGTGTTGATGAGAAAATTAAAAGTAAAACCAGTAAGAACAGAAATAACCGATCATCTTATACGAGGATGATATTAGTCGAACACTCACCTGTTAGCCCGGCTCGTTAGCTGTCACTGCTAAGTTCACTTCACTTACTACACACAATATCAATTTCAAATCTACTCCGAGCAGTTTACCCAGGAAACCAGTATATTCGTCATCATATCGTAAACTTGGACAAACTGTACCCTTTCTGAACCGAGTCGCATTCAAAAGAAACAAACCAGCTGAAGGAGCCCGCTGACTATATGAGTACTTCCGCTGTGACAGGCAAGAGTCGGCGAAATTACGTCACTGAATTTTGGCAACAACGTCAATGCTGATTGGACCAGCTATCCGTCAATCACCATGGTAACCAGCGAGCTCTTTTCGGCTCGTGGACATTCGGCACTTCTATATGATTCAGGATAGATAGATAGATAGATAGATAGATAGATAGATAGATAGATAGATAGATAGATAGATAGATAGATAGATAGA
>JAOWBL010000005.1:6190347-6222699 GCA_028564865.1 Zenarchopterus dispar
TAGATAGATAGATAGATAGATAGATAGATAGATAGATAGATAGATAGATAGATAGATAGATAGATAGATAGATGAAATTGTAAACAGTTAAAATCCTGCATCAAACTGGATTTCAAAGAGTGTCTATATTATGGTTGTAAAAAAACAACTTTTTTTCTTTTTGTCAGAAAGTCTAGCTTGGCATCCTATGAATGGCTATTATTAATTATCACTTGGATAACTGAATTCAATTTAACTCAATTTTATTAATAAAGCACCTTTCAAAGACAAGCGCAACTCAAGGGGCTTTATAAAGTAAAACAACAAATGACAAATAAAAGTAAACAAAGGTTAAAACAATGATAAAATATGTTCACATGCTAAAATGGCATTGCAATAGTCTAGGCTTGATAACAAATGCATGTATTACAAATAGGAATGTTTCTCATTTTTGAAATATTACATATTGCATTCTAGAAACCTGTTTGGTGGATTAAATGATACATACTGCTTAAAGATAACTCCATGTTACTGAGTAGAACATTAAAAGAATTACTAAATAGAAACTACGAGAAATGCATTCAGTTTCTCCAGGCAGCTAAATTTATATGGAAATAATCTAGAGTGCAGAATAGCTAATGGGGTATAGCTCAACCCTTTTTTAGGAAGTTCTCAAAGTATATTTGGTCTCTAGGCTCCCAAGATAACAAACTGATGAGACCTGATGGCATCTGTGGAAAGAAATTCACATCAACACCACATAGACCCACAACCCACAGGGCCCAAAGGATCTGGTGCTAAAATCCTGGTACCACAGTGGTCATAATGTTATAACAGATCAGCATAGGTATCCACATAGCACTTTGTGTGGATGTGTTATGTGGGATTGTATATAGTTTTACTGCTTTTCAAGTAACAACATTTAAAGTTACAACATTTGAATGACCAACCAGATTGGTCATTCAAATAGTGATTACTTATCCACAGGGCTTTATGAATGTTTGTACAAATACTGGTTAGTTTCAAAATACCCAGTAATTCAAACGTTCATGCATGGGTTTTCTTAGGATTCTTCTAACACAAACAAAAATTGTGCATATTAGTTTTACTAGTGAATCTAAATTGATTTCAGGCTTGAATGTGCATGGTTATTGATCTGTGTGGCTCTGTGATGGACTGCTGACCTCTCCAGGGTGCACTTTGCATCTTGTTTGGATGAGCTGCTACACCCCTGGTAGGCCAATCTTCCTCACTTATTTTACACCAAGTATTGTCAGTCGTGTTAGTGCTTAACCTGACCAGCCATTCTAACAAATTTCTTTTTCAAAACAAAGAATTAATTAATTACTTAATGTAATTAATAGATTCTACTATGATGTCTAAGAGGCAGTACCAGTGGATGCAGAAGAAACTTCTTCTGGATAAACATACAACTAATTAGAAAAATAAAGGTGAGACATAGGTTGAGTGACAACCGGACTTCTATCGACAAAAGAGATCTAAAATGGTTTACAGTGGAGTAGGAACATGTGTGAGGGAGTTTTGTTGATTTTGCAGTAAAAACTTGAATTATGAATTATGACTCTTTGGATGCTCCTTTTTGAATCATCGGATCAACCTCCAACTCGCCCCGTTACGATTGATTTAGTGAGCTCTGTACCAGTGAAAATGGCTGTGAATGAGAGCGGAGCCAGAAATTTCACAAAGTGAATGAGCTGGTTGGTCACATGGTATTATTCAGTGCGCATACTGCACAAAACAGGGAGTCAAAAACAAAAATACTTCTCTCTAAAACTCAAGATATCCCATATGGCATTGGAAATGTGGATAGAAGACATACACATATAGAAACAGCGTGTTATTCTTGGCCAATTTTATTTACATCAGTTACAGAAGTTCCCTGTACTGTAGATTTTAGCACGTAAAGAGCTGAGCTAGACATTGCCTGTCTTGGCTTGTACCTGATCCAAATATAACACCAGTTAAAAGCAGGCACACTCTGTACAACTTGGTATCAGTGAAGTGCAATCCTCAGAGGGAAACACATGATGCTACATGTAGCCTGTCAGACTACAATGTTAAAAAAGAAAAAAAAAAAACAAGATAGCTTAAGAGGTCTTGTCCTGACTGAAACCAAAGCCAATATTTTATGATATGATGGAGGGGAAGAACTGCTTAATTAAGCTGTAGCCTGCTTAGTGGTTTTAAACTACTCAGTATGAACTTTTTCCATGTTAAGGTGGCATTTTTACCATCTTGTCTTCTGTCTTCAGTAGGCTTAAAGGAATTCATTTGTCATTTTAATTCACTGGTGGTAAGCAGAAGTAAATTTAGACAACAATCAGTCTTGTGTCCCTGTGCTTTAAACAGGCTTAGCTGTTTTGTTTTTTTCTTTCTTTTGTGAGAGTTGTGAACTTTATCGTAGCGAATTCTGTTTCTAGGCTTCAGCATTTTTCCACATCAGCTGCATTGCAAAAAGTTCAGCTTAATGAGCAGCCTGAGCTTTAATATCACCTTGTCAGACAAAAAGCTGGACCTTGTTGAACTTTCCTTTCCCTTCATCTCTCTATTGTGTTCTGTAAGAGTGTGTGTGTTTTATTTTTTATGTATTTTTTAATTAGCTACATGCCACTTAGCTTCTACATAAATTGAAATATACTTTACTTTAATATATTTTACTTTGTTAATAACTACAACTTGTTAAGCTGCAATAATTAGTAATACATAAAACTGTAAAAACTAACTGCAATCTTAGTGTTCTTTGATGACGTTACACTTATTTTCTAGGGTGTTTCACAGTTAATTATCATTATCTAATTGGCTACAATCTTAATGTTCTTTGATGATGGTTATCCTTATTTTTCTAGTATGATTCACAGTTATGATTCACTTTATTATTGTCTATCACCTTAATGTTATTTGCTTCCATGTTTTACTGTATCTTTTCTTGTGAAAATCCTTCTGTTGGTTAAAATCTCACAAAAAAAGTTGTTCCTTAGTGAATTAAAAGTAGATTTCAGCCAAGTACATCAAAGTAATTAAATGTACATATTGATTTTTTTTCCAGTAATAAACTGTTTATAATGATGGTCAACAACTGACAGATGGCCAGAGACTTATTGTTAGAGTGCCCAGTAGGTGTATCCTTTGCCAAGTTGAATAAAAAAGATCAACAGCAGAATTTAATGGTTTCTTTCTTTTGTCCTGCTTCAGGTCTTTTCCAAGTATAATGAATTCACCTAGGTAGTTTTTGGATCATTTTCTCAACAAACAGCCAAGGAGAGAAGTCCTTACCTCTGCTTCACCTCTCCTTGACAAAGGAGCTGAAGCTGCAGGAGTCCAATGTTCATCAAAGTATGAGAACGTACTTATGTGTATATATATATATATATATATATATATATATATAATGATTGTAACAATTCTCTCCTACTAGGTGACCAAGCTTGCATATATTGAATTAAAAGGCCATAGTTTGAAAGTTGTTCATCCTTGGCTGGAGCACACTTGTGTTTAATTGATGTTTTTCAATACTAGTAAAAAGTTTGGGCACGTCATTTTCAGTGAGTGGATATGTCAGTTGATTTTGCAAAACCGTGCACTTGCACACATATAGTTGCCACTTTTAAATGCACATAGATTTCAGTTTTGACAGTAGCTGGCTTTTAATAACATACAATAGCTTTCTTTGTTTTTTGTTTGTTTTGTTTTGTTTTTATTATCCAAAAAAGAAAAAGGATACTACATTTTAGACTTCTCTCAATTGCATCTGAAATTAGAAATGGAAGTGATTTTGAGAAACAAAACATTATCAGTGGCACTTCATGAATATCTGCTTGAAGGTCATTGAAGTAAAAAGCATAAGTAACTTATTCATTATGGCAGGCAGACACAGTCAGAATCCATTGTGACTACAAAAACAACCTGCTTTATTTTAGCAACTCATTTGATTTACAAATTAGCTCTTTGCCTCCTGTCCCTTCGACAAACAGCCTGTCTTCTCACCCCCTGAGGTCCCAGTCATGAGATGATTTCCCCTCCACACTTTGAACCGCAAAGTCACTGTTTCTGCGTCATCCTTGCATGAATCCTGTAGTCTTTACCACAAACATTTTTTTCTCCCAGTCCTCTCATTCGCATCATGGTTTATCAGAACTTTATTGTCTCACAGATGGGGGGCTGAGTTTGTCGTTCTCTTTTAAATATTTGAACAAAAGCAACCAAAGTCGTGCTGAGAGGAATAGAAACAGGTGCATAAGGGAGCAGAAGCAACTTTATGGAGGCTCGAGGACCTTATAGGAAGATACTGAATTTAGCAGAGTGATATCTGTGCTTCTGGAGCGCAACTTTCTCCAACTATTCCCTTGCTACAGATATTTGTGCTTTGAGGATTATCCTGACCAGGATGACTGAGAGTCGACATCAGTGTAAAAGTTGAACGGTTTCTTATGGGTCAATACTGTGTGTTATTACTGTTTCGATCATTTTATTATTATTAGTTTACGTCATGGTACTTGACATGTATTTCTTAATAAAGCTACTATTGAATAATGCTAAAAATGCTGATATTTGTGATGTATTGGGATCCAAAGATGGGTGTTTTACTCATTTAATAATGCTTGTATCCCCACATGCATTGTGAAAAAGTTAGGGGTTGTTGTAATCTTTCCTCTTACTCATACTTGCAATAAAACATGCCTTCCATAGTTCGGTGTTTGACTGGGATGACAAAACCATTGTCCTCATGTTATTGAAGATTTGAGGCCATAATAGTTGAAAACGTGCGTCAGCGGCTCTACTTGTCTAACGGTTTCATTCTTTCTCTTGACACTGATGTTATTTATTCTCAGAGCTGCTGTGGTGTTATGGTAGCAAAATACAGATTTTTATTTCCCTCTTATGAAGGACTCAACTTAAAAAAAAAAAAAAAAAAACTACCTTTATGTGTTTATCTCTGACTCCTTCAAGTCCATTTGGCTTCAGTTGAAATGATAACTCTGGATGTTTGTCTTTAAATCTTTTAGTGGGATAGACTTTATGAGCGATTTTCTCTCGCTCTGGAATTACAGGAATCAAACTGTTTGATTGTATAGCTTGTATACTCACACACAGAGGGCAAAAAGAGAGCAGAGAAGAATCTTGTTTTAGGTTATTTTATAATCACTTAAGAGCATAAAAAATAAGACATTTCAGTCCATCTTGGACTTTTCTTCAGTGCAGAATAAAGCAGGGTGAGTCTTCCTATATCTGACTCACTCAGCAGGAGTACCTAACCAGCGATTTAGGGCTCAACTAAGAATTCATGCACCCACACAAAGTGAATCAAACTATTAAACACATCAAAATCATATATTTCCATTCTGCGAATAAATTCTACTTTGCCACAATACTATTAGGATTAAAAAGAGGGACAATTTGACACAAGGCAATAAAGCAACTGACAACAACATTTCATAGCATGAACAAAGCTTAGCATACTCAGTAATATAGTAAACATACTCAAAAAGAAATGTTTGTCCTTTTTCTATTATGTCTTTGCTCCTGCTGTTTTTTTTCTGCTTAAATCTAAAGCTGCGTTACTCTGGTACTTTGCATACATATTCATAGGTCTGCAGCAAAGTGGCCCCTCGAAGCATGCATTGATGGCGCTCACAGAGAATTTACGACCATCATTTTGTTTTGGACAGAGCTACGAGCTGCCACGTGAAGAGCTACTTCACAGTTGTGCTGATGGTACCAGCAGCATCTGTAACAGCTTAATGACAGTGTGCTCAGCTCAAATGCCTTTCAGAGGGGTACTTAGCATGAACAGCACATATCAAAGAAAATGTTTTCTTTCTGCTGCCTGCTTTTAAAATTATGACGCTGACACTCATTTTTAATGGTTTGATGTTTATTTTTGCTCCTTTTTAATTGCAGGACGTAGTGAATGATGTGGAAAAAAGCTTTGATTATATGCTATCTCTCGGTAAATACTGTTTTATTCTTCCACAAACTCCCAACTTCCTCTGAATGTGTAAATATGTAATTAATCTGCCATATGTTTTTTTTTTCATGAGTGGAAAAACACTCAGACTATTGATGCTAATATTCTATCCATATGCTATTTCTAGTTTTAGCTGCAGTGACACAGCTTACAAGAAGCATAGAAAAATGAGAAAGAATTAGATAATCTGTCCTCCTCCTTCTCCTCCTCCTCCTCGTGAAAGGCGATAGCAACGGGTAAAGGAGGGAGGAGGAACGAGGGACGGGGGGGAGGGTGAACACACCCAGACAGAGCCATGTCTGACATCCTCGCTCTCTGAAAGAAGAAATCACTGACACAAAGGCAGTGCGGCCGAGCAGAAGAGAAACAGGGGAAGGAGGGACAGGGGGAAGAGGCAAAACGTCTGGCAGAGAGAAAAAAAGGGGTGAAAGAGATGCACAAGGGCTGCATCAGTTCTTGTCTGCATGGAACAAAAATCATTGTGTTAGTGAATGGGAGCTGGTGAGCTCAACTACCAGGCTGGTGCAATGAGAAACCAGGCAGACTTCAGTCGCTGGCGCTGCTGAACACCAATCCTCTCTCCCTCTGTCCCTCCCCATCATCTCTCTGCCAGCTTGGACTGAGCCTTGGTATGGTTTAGAGGTAAGGGGTTTGGGTAGGGTTTTCATTAGGATTTGGAATTTTATGTTTTTGGAATATTTTGTGGGAGAGGATTTGAACGTGCTGTTATTTTTGATTGAACACAGTGTGTGACGTGGAGACTCCTCTGGTTGCTGCTGCTCTGAGGGCTGCTCCCCTCCCTGCTGCCTCCGGCTGTGTTTGGGCTATGGTCCTGACTGAGAAGCAGGGTATCACCCAGATGCAGGGCTCTGAGCGTATGGGAGGTTAAGCCTGTAAACACCAGCATGGGGGCTAAACAGATGAAATGGTAAGAGATGTTGATTTTATTCCTCTTCTCTCTAAAAAAAAAAAAAAAAAGAAGAAGGAAAAAAATCCAGGTTGCTATTTTCATCAACGACGCATGAGTGCATCAGTGGCAGATATACACTTTACATCACACCTAAATTCAGAATTTTCACTTGATTAGCTTGTGCTAAAGGTGTTTCTTCTCAACTGCGAGACTTTGCAGCCCGGATTGTGCAGGTTATTGTTTGGTGTTTAGGTGCAGGAGGTGTGGGTGTGTCCCATTGTGTGTCAGTGGGAGCTGAGCAGCTATTGCTTAGCAACCTCCATCTGACTGCCATTACTGGTCCTCCCATGTTGTTATTCAGATAAAAACCCTACATTTAAAGTCATAAATAGATATGCATTGTTTTCTTCCCCTCCCATGTACAGTCTAACACGACAGTATTTGGATTATAGGAGATTTTAGAAAACTATCCTCAATATTTATTTATTTATAGAATATACATCAGCTAACCTCGAGACAAGCAGTTAGGCTACAGCCAGTTCTGCAAATTTAGCTGCTAAATGAATGCGCACTAATGTGTTAGTTTATGATCTTTTCATGGTTATAACTTGTGGTGAATGAATACCCAGATACTTTAGTAAAAGTGGAAAATTAATAATATCAAATCCTTGACAGCCTGCCATTTTACTCTATATTACGTGTCATATGCACAAAGATCACCGGAAAAAGAAAGATTCCTTGGAAACAAGAAAAAAAATCTTGCAACTGATATGCTTTTACAATATTAAACAGTATTAATATCAAATATTATTATAAATATTATTGATATTACTATAAATATTATTGAATATTAATATTAACAATATTAATCTCAGTGATGGAGAATGGTGAAGCTAGTTTTGATCACTCAACATTTTTTATGGTATTTTAACCTTGTGATTCCCAAACTGAGCCACAACTTAATTGTCAGATTTGAGATATCTGGAGAAGATGAACAAAGAAAATTAAAAATGTTTTGTTTTTGTGCATATTTCATCTGCAAACTACTACATGAAAACACCAGAAAACGTTTTTTTTCCTTTTTAGGAGAAACAAGCCAAAAAGTTTGTAAATCACTGCTTCAGATTCAGTCTTTAATATAATCAGATGCTGTTTATTATAAAATTTTAACTTAAGGTGACTAGTAAAAATGACTTTGAAATAGAGGGATTAAAAAGTTGATATTAGGTGGAAAAATACATTTTTGATACCTAATATGCAATGAAACACTTCCAGAATCCATGCTGGTTACGTGATGGGAAAACGAAAATACTCAGTAATTCTTAACACAGCTGATCAAAAGATGTTAATCTGATATACTGAGGCTCATCTGCTCAAATCCCACGCAGGGTTTAATCTCTTGCTCAACCCATATGTTCCAAATCTGTCTGTACGTGCTCTGTTGGTGCAACATCAGAAGTTAGCATTTAAAATAGTTCTTAAAAATTATCTAAACTGCTCCCTTAGGCGATAACAGAGGCTGCTGTAATAATGTCATCATGCGCAATGACAAGATTACCAGGATGCTGCTTCTTTCATCCACTATGGGAAAGCATTTATGGACAATTACAGCTGATAAGAAACTCACTTCATGTTTATGTGTGACCTGGTGAAATGACTCCAGGCAGGAGCAGGAAGGCCCTTGCTGTCAAACGCTTCTCTGTGGCATAATTAGAGAATTATGCCAAAAAATGTTGACAAGATCAAATTTAAAGTGTGTTACTTGAGCTATAAAAAGGCTTTCAGAGTTCCAAAGACTGACATCCTGACAAAAGTATTCATATAGATGACACTGAGATGGACTCAAATTTTTTAAAATCAAAATTTTAAAATCTAAGTTTTGCTATATAACTGCTTTGCATTCGTTTGACACACGCAAACAAAATCTTTCAAACATTAAATAAAAAATGACTTTATTCAGAAGTGCACGCTGTCTTGCTGTTTAACGATGCAAATGAATTCCCTCAGGACATTCTTTTGTTTCCTGCAGATAAATCCAAAGTTGTTTGCTTTTTCTTCTTAGTTATTTAGCCTCAGGAGGAGGGCTATAAATTGTGATGCATTTTCAAATGGTCTTGTCATGTTTCTGCAGTTTCTGGCCTGATTTTCACATTCAGTCAGAAAAAGAAGGAATCTCAGTTATTAGGCTTCAGGTTAAAGGTTGCAGTAAAAGTATCAGACTCCCTCAAACACAGAAGCGCGATCATAGCAGCTGGGTAAAGATACTTTCTTGAAACCTGTCTTCTTTAAACTGCAAGACAACCAGCTCCTCAGACACCATGAAAAAAATTATGTTTTTGAAATTATGGCCAAAGGGGGAGCAAATATGTAAGGAATTTCCTGTGGGAAAATGACCGGGTCGCACGCATTCCTGCTCCTGTTGTGCGCTTTATCAGCAGGTTTCAAATCTGTTCAGTCATCATTTTATTAACTCTATTATTTAAATTTATTTGAACTTGACAGACCATTTTCTATTGGCTATTATGTGTTAAAAAATAAAAATTGGTTTGAACTACTTTGCCCAGATGAGATTAATTCCCACTTGGTTCTCCTCTGAGAGAGATTAAAGTGTAAATCTCCAGTTTATGTATTTAGGTTTATTTACTGCTGTTCATTTGGCACGATATAAAGACATTTATTCCTTCCTATTCCCACCATCTGTTTAAGTCTCAGCTCAGCCAGCCCTGCTCACTCCCCCAAAGATGAATACGTTATCACCAACTCTATTGAAAAGCCTGTAGAAGAACCAGTCTACGATGAATGTGAGAACCAGGAGGAACCTCAGGAAGAGAAATCTGAGCTGACGGAGAAGAAATCTGCCCCAGGTTGGTTGGCTGCACTTCAGTGTTTTCAGAGCCAGGAGGAAAAAAAAATCATCTCTTTTCCTCTCTTCTTCCCAGAGGAGGTACCTCTCTGTGGCTTGTGTCCGTCCCTCGGGCACGATGGGCAGGAGGAAGAAAAGCCCTGGGAGGAGCAGCTGGATGCTCACCAGGAGCAGCTGGAGAAGGAGATGCAGGAAGCCAGGAGGATGGTGTTCCGCCTACAGGTAACTCCGGGTGATAACACTTCACAACAAACAGTACAGCTGCTTTGAAGCCTTGAGATGAAGACAGCAGATGAATCAGAGGAAGGCTGCACTTCTGACACAGCATATTACACTTTAGCCTTTACTACACCTTCTTTCATTTCCTAGGTTCTGTGTATCAAGTCATAATTAATAAATCATTTAGTCACTATTTATGAACCAAAATTAAGCCAAAATATAGAAGCAATTCCCACAGGGATTCAAACTGCGCCCATAGGATTTAAGAAGGTAAGTGGCAACCAGTTTGTGCTTTATTAAATGGTCACCAGCAGGCCTGACTACCTTTATAAAAACAGAGATTTTAGCAGTTTTCTGGTCTGAAGTCTTCAGTTTAACACAGCAAGAAAAACAACAAGGATATTCGAGAAGCAACTGTTGCTGCTCATGAATCTGGAAATCGTTATAAGCTCATTTCCAAGCAACTTATAGTCCACAATTCAAAAGTCAGAAAGATCATTTATAAATGGAAAACATTCAGGATGGTTGCCAATCTTCTGTTGAGTGGACGTCCCAGTGAGCTCACCTAAAGGTTAAACCATGCAATGCTTAAAAAAATTGTAAAAAACAAACAAAAAAAAAAAGAAAGAAAGAAAAAACCCATGAACTCTCTTTGAGAAATGTTAAAGTTCATGACAGACAATTTTAAGACTGCACAAGGATGGCTTGTTTGGAGATCTTGCCAGGAGAAAGTTTATTTTCACATGGTAAGTAATCACAAGACTTCTAGAACAGGGTTCTTAAGACAGACTGGACCAAATTGGAGATGTTCCACAATAATGTACAACAACTCAGTTAGATCATTTTTTTTGCACATTGTATCTGTACTTAGGCTTAATTTTATTAAATATTAAGACATATGTCATGTATTTTTTTTTTTTTGTACATCCGAGGTTCTATTGAGCTAATTTTATGACAAATTTTATATTGCATGTAAAACATTTGAATTGAAAGAGGACGTACTTTCTTTTTCACATGGCACTATGTGTGTTTATGACCCTAGGCTCTGCTGCTGCACGGCTCCCTCCCGGAGGAAGACCAGGATGGATCCATCAGTCTCGGAGACAACCGGGCAAACACTGACCAGCAGCTGGTATGGTACAATCTCTCTGATAACTTCAGAAAGCAGTATTTCTTCATCCTTTTCTGAAGGATTCACGCCTTTTTGTTGCGACAGTCTCTGCAGCCATCACTCTTTTTGAAGCAGCGGCTGCAGAACACTGATTATTCTCTCTGATCTATTAGCCTATGGTTGTTCATCGCCATTGACTCTGCGCACTCCAGCATTTTTCTGCTCCCTAATTATGCCACTCATACCATCTCCCTTTGAAGGTTCTAATCCGCAGTCGTCTTGACCAAAGCATGGAGGAAGCTCTTGATCTGAAGGTACTCTAAGTAAATGTAATTAGAATTGATATAGATTAGCTGCCTTATGACCAGATTTCCCTCCTCTAATACTCCTGTTCATCTATGTGGCTATTAGAGGGAACTCTTGAGGCACAAACAGGAGACACGGCACATTCAGGCTATCAAGGTAAACCTCTTACTCTAATTTCATACTCGTGAATTAAAATGGATTAAAGAGTGTAATTCAGTCTATTCCATTTTACACCCTTTCGAAATGAAACACACTTCTCTTTCCTGTTCAGTGATAACAGGAAATCTTTTTTAAAAAGTGTGATGAGGACAATCTGCATTTGCATCCTCTCTGCTCTCTCCTCTTTGATCTCCCGCTCTTTTATATTAGGATGCTCTGCAGCAACGCTTAGCAGTGCAGGAGGATGCCGTTCTGCAGCTAAAGCAGGAACTACTCAGATGCAATATGGCCAAAGATCAGCTGGAAGGAGAAAATGTGAGACAAATGATGATTTCCTTTTGACCTAATAAAAGAGTTTTACCAGCTTGACCTGTGGAAGCAGTGAGAGCTACTAGAGAAATAGAAGACTTTTATCACTGTCATGTATCTGCCTGCAGGATGAGCTCAAACGCAAGCTGAGTGAAAGGAACCAATTAATCAGTGACTATGAGGTATAGTCTTTCACTGTTTGAGTGTCAATGCATTCTTTTGCTGCACACAGTCAGATAAAGGCTTACTGTATGCCACCCATCTGTCTTGTCACAATAGCAGCAGCTCGGGAGGAAGGATCGAATCCTGCAGCAACAGCAGCAGAAGCTTGATGAAGCTCAACATAAAGCACATGAAATCAGCCATGGAAGGGTAAAGATCATAACATGGTTCAAGTATTTCCACAGAGCACTTCATATTTCAGCCTAAATCAGTTAGGCACTGTATATAAATGTATAATACTGCTTTTTTTGAGTACACAAGACAGCACCTGATCTTTTCCCCTCTCAACAAATGCACCTACCAAACTCAGGTATTAAGGCGCTGCCTTGCTTAGAAAGAAAGTTATATTCAGCACATTTCTTGCACCTATGCTTATATGACAAAATGAATGACAAAATGACACAAAATAAATTGCAGTGCTGCAGCGCTCACAGAAACAGAGAAAAAAAGAAAAGACGCGACCTTATGGAACAATGAGAGTTCTTTATGTGTTTTTACATTCGTTTTTGAACAATAAAGCTTTTATTCAGCAACAGCATCTCCACCCAGCTTTGTTTTACCTACAGCTACAGTTCTTTTCTATAGTTCTCACTAGGATAACATAATTCCAGAATGGCTATATTGTTTAATAATAGTTATTACAGAATGGCTTTCTCACTTCCTTATCAACACGATGTTTCCATTTGACAGTCAATCAGGAGTGAAAGTGGTGGTTACAGTAACTCAGTGGCATCAACATCTCCTCCAGCGTACCAACACAGCGCTCCAGTAAGCCCCCTTTTATTTACTGTTATTCATTTTGAAAGTTTGTTGCATTTAAACTTATTTGGGAAGGAGAGGGGGGAAAGTCATGGGATACCATGGCAGTTTATTTAAATTCATCAAAGAAGTCAGAATCTTACAATGATGTATTTAAATTCTAAGAAAGTCTATGAATATTTTGTTCAAAATTGAGATAAGTCTTCATTCTAACAGTCCATGTACATTACATGCACCTTATTAGAAAGTCAAAACTATTGGTACTATGATAAAGACGTCACAGTGGTAAACATATGTGTCTGAGATTTTTAGAAAAATGTCACTAAAACATTTAATTGCAATACTTCATCAATAATTGAATTATATTATAATTACGTTTCACACAGAGTTCCAAATCATTTGGAGTCATCGCTATAGATAAAAGGCTTGACTATTTTGAGGCTGTTTGCTGCAGGGTGAGGAGCTGCAGCTGGTCAGGGAAGCTCTACGCAGTCTGAGGGACAGTTTCTCGGGTCATGACCCTCAACATCACACCCTTGACACCTTGGAGCAGGGCGTAGCCAGTCTCATGGACCGACTGCACTCCTTGGACACGCAACGCAGACAGGAGAGAGCGGTATGCACTCTTAAACGTTCTACCTTTGAGGAAATTTAATAAGCGCATCTGTCACCTGACATATGATGACTCACCCACGCATGGCACATTCTGCATTAACTATGAATTCTCCTTCTAGGAGGAATTTAAATCACCGGGACGTAGAGCCAACTCAACAGACCGTGACTCATGGCCACCGAGCTCCAGTAAGACAAAGAAAATCTCTGTTTTGTTTAGTATTTGTCGTCCTCTGCAACATCTCAGGATGGGCTGTTAAATCAAACTGTCCCATTCAATTACAGAGCTATGTATGCAGAGGGCATTACCTGCTGTGAGGCTCGAGCCATTTTAGACTCTGATTGTGGAAAACAATGTTTGCTCTTTCTTGTTATTATTTCCAGAAATGGCACACTCACACAGCAGCCCAGGATTGGATGCCACCGTCTCCACTAAAGTGCTCTACTTCACAGATCGCTCGCTCACTCCATTTCTGATAAACATCCCAAAAAGGTGAAAATAAAATAACACTTAATGACAGGTTTATGTAGCAGAATGTGTGTGTGTTTTCCACTGAATGTGTTATTTTTGAGCAAATTGTTGCCTAGGGTAGAGCTGGACTGAGGAAAATTTCAGGATTATAATGTGGGTTGTTCGGCGGCTGAATGTTTATTCTACAAAAGGGTAATTCGTATGTGGGTGTATGAATGCACAGATTATGACTGACAGCATGTGCTTACAGGCTGGGTGAAGTCACTCTGCGAGACTTCAAGGCCGCTGTGGACAGACAAGGCAATTTTAGATACCACTTCAAGGCCCTTGACCCAGAGTTTGGCACAGTGAAAGAAGAGGTAGGCGTGGGAGTCAAATTACAGGCCCCACTTCTTTTCACATCTGCTTCAGCAGGCAAATGTTAAAAAAAAAAAAAAGGGGGGGGGGGGTTACAGAGTAAGCTTGGAATATTAACTCCACCTGCTCTATATTCAAAACACTATGGGGTGACTCATTCCCATTTCAGATCATTTGAAAGGACTGAATAGTTATTTTCACTTTCTAGCTAAAGCTTTGTGTTGTAAATTTTAGTGTCTCTTAAGTATGCAAATACTGGATGTTGGCTGTCCAGGTGTTTCAGGATGGAGCAGTCGTGCCTGGCTGGGAAGGAAAGATTGTCGCGTGGGTGGAGGAGGACCATGGAGAGCGGAGGTAGAGCCCCAAAAACCAGAGATCGCAACTACAAACCTGCTTTCACTGGAAATTAACAAAAATACATGTGATGCCACAAGGAAGAAAAGCTAGTCTGGTATTAATAGGGACCAATGGAGATAATGCTTTTCAATATGCAGCTGTGGTTTAAAAGTGAATGTTTCATACCAAAAGCTTTGACATTTGAGAAATGCTTTGTTTAATGGGAATCATGTTAAGTATTATTTGTAGCTTATTGATATGTTGAACTTCAATTTAACGGTCAGTAATGTGATACTTGAAACTATGAATAACAAACAATTGTCAGTTTTTACATAAAAGCCATAATCTGTGCATAGAGCTCAAACCTCAATAAGAAAGTGTTTACTGACAATTTTCACGTTCCATATTGCCAAACAATAATGTTGATGTTCTGCATCAATTTCAACGTTTTAATAAACATAAATTATTGCATGGATCATTTTGCTGACAATTATTCCCTCTTGCATACAGTAATGGCACTGTTCACCAGCTCACAACCATTATACACCTACTCACACACCCACACATTAGTAAACAGAGTCCACAAATTCTAATTAAAGTCCATTAATTTTGGGGAGAGTGGGCTGTGATACAAATTAAATTTGTAGCTGCAGATTAGCCCACATGGAACACAGTGACAATGTTATGCATTTGTCTCACAAAATATTTTTCTTTAGAAAAAGGATCAATCTACATGGAAGCAGTTTATGTGTTTAAGGCAGACCACAGGTCACACCACTGTATATTGTGCTCCCAGTGCTTTTCACATTACATAACAATTTTGTTTTTGTTATCAAAGATATTGTCAGTGTCACTTCTGTGTACATTGTTTTTTTTTTGATGGAGCACACGATCACAAGACATCTACTTTTAACCTAAGCCTTCGTTTCTTCTTGCTGAAGATGGCAGATGCAGTGTCCTCATTTACAGATTTTGGAAATTCCAGAAGCAAATAGTAAATATCTTCCACTTCCAGTAAGACGTCCTCCTGCAACATACATTCAACACTCATTATGCATCAGTTTTGTATATTTTTATGATATCCATTTAAACCCTGATGGAGTGTGCAATTCCTAACCTTGGACAGTCTTAGCCGGCACTCTGACATGGAGCGGATCTTTGGCAGCTCCACTGTCAGCTCCACAGCACGAGGAACTCCATCTATATCAGTCTTCACCTCAAGTTGGTACTCTGGCCTCTGAGGCTCTGCGAAAGTGGTGGACATGACCTGGATCAAATCCTTTTTTTGGCTCTCTGGAGGTCTAAAGTTCATCTGGGTTGCTGAGTCTTTGTCTTGTTCTTCTGATCGTAGAGAGATCTCCTGCAGCAAGGCAGCTGGACTATGACTGACTGTAAAAGGGAACACTTGGATTATGAGAAACTAGTAGGAGGCGATAGATAATACACCTTGACAGGAAAGAAAACAAGGTCAAAAAGAAAGAGCCTGCAGCAGCTTATCAGTGTAAAAGGGTTGTTTACCTTTTACTGGTTGTTTTGAAGTCTTGGATCCCATTTTAAACCCAAACCGATGGTGTAAGTCGTCTGGGCTGCTCTTTGGGCCACAGTTGACAACACTGTACTCTTGAGATAACTGCATCCCATGCTGCTGCTGGGCAAAGCTCAGGGCCAGCATATAGATCTTTTTAATGTCAGATTTATCTCCCTCAGTCTCCTGCAGCACCGTAGGATTTAATGCCACATCCAACACAGCATACCAGCCTGCAGAGAAAAAAACTTTGAGTATCTTGTCACATGAAACTCAAGGGACAGACCTGTTGCTTGTGACACACCTTGGCCTTCTTTTGTGCCTGTTTCCAAATTTCCAGCACATACTGGTAAAGTGCTGCTTAGATTCTGAGGTGCAGGCACACGTTTCCAGCTGCATATGTTAATGTACAGCAAGCCTGGTTTTGGTTCCTGTTAAGGACACATACATACTATCAAAGAACTGTCAAAGCACATCATATTTTATAACCAAAAATGAGCCCATGTCTAGAAAGAAAATGCAAATGAATAATTATTATATTCTCATAATATTAAACTGAACAGTCTGAACAGTCTGGGCATCCAATTAATAATTAGTCTCGTTCTTCTGGATTCAAGTATAATTTCCAGGTGATAGCACCAACTGAAGCAGTTGAAACTGCCTCTGGATGCCATTGGATCGGCATACAACCAGTTCGAGAAAGAAGTCTTTTGACAGGTGGAGTGACAACCAAAATATCAACCAAAAACATCTAAAAGGGCGTCTAGTGGAGTAGGAACAGCAATGAGTAAGTGGTGTTGGTTATCCAGTAAAATCTTGTTCATTTAAGGTACAGTTAACAATTCTGCAGCTTGGAGACAGTTATGTATAAAGCCTTCCCCATGCCATTGTGATTGGTTTGGTACAATTTGTACCAAAGGAGGATTTTTATTATATTTTATGTAAAATAAGTGGAAATAGCCAGTGTGATGGAGAAAACATATCTCTCTTTGGGTCTGAATATGGCTGGCCAGCGTATGTAATAGACAGTTTTTAGTAGTGTATTGCATTCCATAATTTTAATATAACAGGGTCAATCAAATTTTATTTTGGAACCAGTACATTTTTTGGAACATGTACATTACATTAAAGAGAGAATAAATGTCTAACCTAATAGATGGGTGTGGAGCTAGAGGTCAACAGGGGGAAAAAAACCCCTCTTAATTATATTTTTGTCTGAATTTCTTAACTAAGTCCAGCCAAATTAAAGTCTGTAGCCTTAACGACTTAATGTAAATGGAGCAGTTGTTAATGAGACACACCTGTTCTGTCGCTAACTCGTTCTAATTTTTTTCATGCAAAAACCACTTATGCAGACTTATCTACAGATTACTTGTTAGCAGCCTTTAATTTGAAGCAAAGTGACGCAACTTACCAGTATATGAGTACACAAACACGAGTGCAGCTCAGGCGGTGCAGTGAATTCAGCTCCTTCCTTCAGCTGTTTCTTTACCAGTTTGCGGTAAGCTGCGGGGTCATTTTGAGAGAGATCGTCCAGCATTGACCAAAACTGGTTTACCTGCCGCAAAACCTCCTCTGTATTGCCAGTGGAAGACATCTTAAGGTCTTTTACAATCCTAATAAGCCACTATCGTTAGCTGTTTTTGACACGAAAACTACAACTAGTAGCCTGACGTTAACTGACGTTAGAAACTTGCTTGTCAGCAGTGTTTAGAGTAGAGATGTTGCTGAAGTAGTAATAAAATATATATTTTTAAAAAAAATCGAGCAATATCACACAAACTATTCAAATTAGTTAAAATTTGCCATAAACAACGTTCGCTTGGTCAATGTTTGCAGTTGCTATAGAAACGGTATGACACATTCGCCATCTAGTGGTGCAAGGCGCAACTACGGGTAAATAATCACAACATTGTGTTTAAAGAGCCATAATTTACTAAATACATGAAAAATATAACGTATAAATGTTTTTGATATTTCCACTCAGCTTATGTATAGATTTTATAACTGACATTTAAAGTATAAATATATTAACTGTAGATGTCAAATGTCTCAAACAGTTTTGTCAGCAGCATCCTCTTCTTGTATTTCTTGATCCATTCTCAGTAATTCTGCAAATACAGAAAGTAGTGATTAACAATTAATGTTTAATTATGTAGCTTATGAAGTTTATGCTTCTTTTGAGTTGCTAGTATAAATTAATGATAATGGTAGTGTATGATGTCTGTAATGAAACATCTCTGAAGTGATGTAAACAGTTGTCATTTTGTCATGGCGCAGTGGAAAAAATACTTAATTGAAGTGCTAATTGAACATAATTCTTGTCAAACTGCAGTTTGAAAAGTATTAATGCAAACTTAAAATGACTCTGCTTCAGATTTGATTAATCAGTGATGTATTGTGTAAACAACACTGATGCTGATCACAGAGTAGCTAATTTTAGATGTTTTATTCAAGATTTAGCACTATATTCTAAACTATAATGAACAATGATACCTAAAACAAAAAAGATAATGCCACAGTGTAATGTGATGTGAGTTGCTGTACTTCCCTACTTCAAGACCTTGTAGGGAAGTGTACATTTTTTAATGTCTTGACACGTTAAACATTTGAGCTGGAAGAGAACGCCTATTTTTTTACATGACTGTATCATAGTTATTGTGGTGTTCATTTGTTCTGTGTTTAAATTATTCATCTAAAAAGTTTAGTTCAGCCATCAAACAAAGGGAGCAGAGTTGGATGATGAGTTTTAATGGTTTCTTTGACTTTTTTTTTAAGACTCTGTACCTCAATCATGTCGTAGATCCAGCCCAAGAATTCAGCCACTTTGGTGTAAACACCAGGATGGTTTGGCTCAGCGCAGCCTGTCCCCCAGCTGACGACCCCGACCAACCTCCACACATTTTCATCCTGGCACACCAGAGGACCCCCACTGTCTCCCTAAAGAGGTAAACACAGAGACTATTTGCTACAACTGTAAGTGATTATCACAAGTGAGGATGGATCATTCATGGGATTCTGCAAAGCAGTTTTCAAGACATGCAGCTGACCTGACATGCATCCACTTTCCCTTGTGTGTATCCTGCACAAAGCATTCGAGGTGTGATTTCTCCATTGTACATGCAAGAGCTGTTGCATTTCTTTGTACTTATTATAGGAACTGGCGCCTCTTTCAGAGTGTCAGGTGAGTGTACTGGGAAAGGAAAGATATATTTAAGTCTCATCTGTCAATGCAATTGTCACACTCTGTTATCATGTTTGAATTAGACTCGTGGCAGCAGTAAAATTTAGACTTGAGCAGCAGCACCCCACCCCCATCAGGTTGTGTGTATCCCCATCCAGAAATCCAGCATTGTGTGCCACCTGGGACACCATAGTCGTACTGTGGCAGGCAGATGGGCCTGATTGTGTCTTGATAGAAGGGAAAATGACAGCTTAGATGAAATTACAATTTACATTGAAAGAGGACATCTTGTGGCTTCATGTGAAGACATTTTTGTTTTGCTGCTATCTCAGCTCATTTAGAGAAGAGACCTGAAAAATTGAGCGGTGTTCGCAGCTTCATCAGAGCTATATCGCTGTCATGGCTCCGGTGGTTGTAGTCCTTGTTGTAGATGATCTTCTCCACAGCATAGCCTATGTGCTGAGCCACTTTGGCGGAGCTGCGGGTCACAATGCCGGCATAGACCAACCAGCTGGACACCTGAGGTAGCCTGTAGCTGACATTTGAAAAGAGAAAACAGAAGCCAGACATTGATGAGAGGGAACGTTCCCAGCATTGTGCAGCTGTTAATCACTGATTGTTGGCCTTCATAGCAGCTGTCACCTCAGACCTTTAATGCTGTTAAAGTCAGCAGTCTTACTTGTGGACACAGTGGGCAGCTGTGATTATCCACTGGCTGGTGATGATGGAGCCTCCGCAGGTGTGACGGTTGCTGTAGTAGAGGCTGACCTGCCAGGGCCACCTGCCCAGTGTGGCCTCAACTCCTCCTATTATCCTGGGCAGCTTTGCTCGTGTCCCACACTCTACACAGAGATCCATTCATCAGAAAGGACTTGAACTGGATTGGTCAAAACTGTGCTGCACAAAAGACACTCATTCATTCTGTTCCAACATAGTGTTTTTTTGTTTTTGTTTTTTTTTTTTTGTTATTTATTTATTTATTTTTTGAACAAGAATTGGCTAAAAACTACAGGTATTTGTGTTGGGTGCAAAGTCAAATGAAAAGCTAATTATCTTACTCACCAAAACATTGTAAAGCGATAACCTTCCCTGTGATACAGCTTCCCCTGAAATGAAAATAAATGTGGTAACTAATGAATAATTAATGTGTTAATGACTACAATTTTCCATGCATCATTATGAGTACGATGTCCTCTGACAAATTGCCTTACCTTAACTGCCACATATTTTCCAGACTGCTCTTGTGCTCTGGTGTAATTTGAATAAAGCCGTCAGTGTAGTTTGGCCCAATATCTGTTAGATTTACTCCTTTATGCTTGGTCAGTCTGTAAGGGAACATGTGCAAATGAGTGGGAGAGAGAATTAAGATAATTCTGATTCATAAGGTGTGAAACATGGCTGTAAATGAGGTGTGAACACATCATAAATAAGCCAAGTCTTCATAAAATGTGATAAAATTGCACTAGAGTTGGTATTTTGGGCTCAATCTGTATTTAGGACTCAATGATGTCAGATGAGGCGGTGTGTGAGATCCTGGCAGGAATCCAGACACACCTCAGATAACCCAGCTGTCTGCAAACCAGTGTTCCCAGTGAAGAGTTCCACCTCTCGTAGCATACTGGCAGCCAGGTTGGCTGCTTCTCCAGCTGGATCTCCAGGAGGGAGTTCTCTGGGCTGATTCTATAAAACACTGAACCTGATTGATTGAAAATCCCTCAAGAGACAAGCTCTCAGTCAATACTAATGAACAAGTCTCTTCTACAGGTGGGCAATGATTTGGAAACACAAGTATCTATGCTAATATAGTAAATAAAAGCAGGTCATTATGTGAAATGTTTTCACGCCAGTCAATAGGAATTTCTCAGGGGCGAGCGGAAGAGATCAATCAACTAAATTCAGCACTGTGTCTTGATTGTTGAAGCATGAAATGGTAAGAAGCAAGCATGAAACAGGAGAAAACACAGACCTTTCCTTGGGTCGGAGATAGAAACATCCTCTGTGACATTACAGAAAGACGTCTCCTTTGTATCCCCAAGTCCTACTGGTGTCTGAGAGGAGGATGGCCTCAGAAGAAGTTTGACTGAATGGGGATAAGGATGTAGTTAATGAGTCCTCTAATCACCCAGCAAGACGGGCAACAAAAAATATTTTTTAAATCTCGGCTGATAATCTGAATTAGCACAGAACAGACAAAAGTCTGGAGAGACATTACATTTTTCTTCACAGGGGCGGATGTAATTAAATTCATATCTGAAAAGAAACACACAAGGCTAATTAAAGCAATACTTGGTATTATTTTGAAATATCCCCGCCCTCCTCAATTGCAAAGCATTTTTCTTTCTGAGCTTTAATTGAATGCCAATTCATCCCAAAAGCTGGGATTTCTTTCACTTTTACATTACAGAAATAGATTGTTTAAAGCAAACTAATGCAGTAAAACTATTAAAAACAATACATCTCCTTAGTGAATATTTTTTAGATTTTGTACATGTAAGCTAAAAGTTAGATCTTTATTTTTTAAAATATGTTGACTTATTCCCTGTTGTGATACAGAATGACTTTGCATCTTGTTAAAGATTTACTGCACTATGGGAATAATGACACATTTTAGCTCTATATTATATTCTCATATGGATTAATTGCCCAGTGTATGGTATCATCCTCCACTATTTTTTAAGCCTGTCTGCCAATAGGGAATGTAAAAAGCTTGTCTAACACAAAGAAGCCACTGATTGTGATGAGTAAAGATTGTTTTAGGTTGTTCACGAGAGAGCACAGAAAAGCATAGTCTTGACTTGAAAATGCTTTTTTTTTTCTAATCAACCCCTTTGTATTATATATGTATGATATAAAAACTTGACAGGAAATACTGAAGAGCTTATAGTTTCAGTTTCTAGAATGCATCATTACTTTTCCAACTTTTGAATCTTATACAAAGAATCTAAAGGTATTACAGTGATTGATTGAGAACATGGACATTATTATTGCAACTGTATTTCAGGACCGAAAAGTTTTTAAATGCAGACATAATGAGGTATTAATCTTTGTAAATTAAAATCAAACTAAGACCCTATAGATCCCTCATTTCCCCTAAAAAGGTCTCCTGCACCTTTGTTTCCATTTCCGGGCTTCTGCTAAGCTCATTTAGTGATTCTTTCTCAGACACATTGACTCACCGAGAAACCAGACACCTACAGCTAAGCCTCCCAGGAGTCCGACAGCACACGCCGCTGCCAGCAGCCTCACCAGTCTGTGAGCTAAAGCAACAGATAATACTCCAATTAATGTCTCTTGGACCCAGATGTAAGCTGAGATGAATAATAAAATGTCAGCCCTTGAATATATTGCAACAAGACAGTAAGAAATTAATAGAATTTATTCTATACATGTGAAACAGTAAGGAATTATAAAGTAAAACCATGTGGTGTCCTTTTCACAAAGAAGCACTTCTGTGCTACTTGTCTCCACACTGCAGACACTGATGCAGCAAAATAAAGTTTATTACCATTTGATGTCTGTTTGGAGGTGCAGCACAGGAGCTTACCATGAGTTGTAGAAGGAATGCCCTTCCACCAGCCCTGGACTCCTTTGGTTCCTGCAACTCCTGCTGTTGTCTCTGAGTGAAAAGAATGACTGACGGCCGCTGGGTTTTCAATCACTGATAATGTGTCTCCATCAAAACTCTATAAGAATTACAGCAAGCATGTCAGATCTCCTTAATTTCTCTGTTCTGTTTGTTTTTTAGGAGCAGATGGCCAGCACAGTTGCCAAAATATCACAGGTTGACATGACAGTTTTCTGTCAAATTAAATTAGCAGCTCTGTAATCTTAATATTAGCAAGCACTGACCTGTACAGATATATGCAGTCAGAGCTTTAAGCATCTGTGTGTCTATGTCTGTGTGTGTCTGTCTGTGTGTGTGTTTATTGAGGTAACTGCCCAAGAAGCAATACTTTGAAAGTCTGTTTTTGTAGAGCACCTACGCAGGGAAAAACACATAACTTTGGTCTCTGGAATGAGCATGGGTGATGTACATGTGACACAGGAGCGGCTGAAAATTCAGCACAGCATCAGAAATGTGGCAAAAATAAGTGTGATTTAAGTTTGAAGTGATAGCTGCATGTGTGAAGAGGAGTTGTTTCTGTAAACAGCGACAGAAGTGCTGATGTGTTGTGTTAAACTAGACAGATGGATAAAGGTGAAATGAATATCAAGTCTCCTTTCTCTTACCATGTTTTCTTTGGGTACAATCCTGAGGAAAGGGCAATGGCATCCGTGTTCATCTGTAGTCCTGCACTGGAGTTGTGAAGGGTTTGCCCCAGTCGCGGTTGATGTGCCGTTTGACAGAATGCAACTCTGGATTTTCCCTTCACAAAGAGACAATGAGGTCAGCACCGGTGCAGAGAATGAGGCTGTTGTTTGTCCAGGGGGGTCATGGGGCCTGTGAAAGCGAGCTGAACCAGGTCTTTGTAGGAGGGGAGCATCTCCAGAGATACCTCCAAGCTGACATTTGATGGGACACCAGGGGGTTGCTAGGCAACAATTTTTACTCGTGGCGAAAGATTCTGTTTGCACCTGGGAGGCATAATTCTGTGACAGTGTGTAGATTTATAGAAAAGGTCATTATTACAGATTGTTGAAAAGCCTCGTGTCAATCCTGATCATTTGAAATCCAAAACTATTGTCTCTCAACACTCATGAACAAAATAAAATCTGCTCCGTCTGGCTGCTGACAGCTCAGACTTTCCATCTTTTCAATAACTCACAAAAAATAAATCTAACTTTTAGTAAAATTGTTTTGAGTTCTCAAATATTCTTTTTTAAACCTAGTTTGTGATTTAAATGACTAAGAGAAAACATTAGCTAAAGTGAATATTTGAACAACTAATTAACAATTGAGATGAGGAGGAAGATATCTTGAACTTGGGAGATCAAAGCCTGGAAGACAAATATTATTTCTATTGTAAATTAAATCCTTCCACCACATGAACATTTGATAACAGGTATTTATGTATGCTCATATGCCTGCCTTGGAATTAGCCAGTGTCCAGGTGAAGGGATAAACTGCCAGGAAGAAAATTCCTCCTCGTCTGACTGTCAAGACCAAATCCAAGAAACAGCCCAGATCTATTTGGCTCATCTAACAGGTGTCATTTGGAATTATTTTGAAATCCAACTCAGAGTAATGAGCTTTGAGGCAGGAGGAGAAATTGCATATGATGGAGCAGCAGCTGAAACTCATATCACCAGGGTTGTGAGGGTAATAATATTTGATGATATTAGCATAGCTTTGAATTGTGTTGCAGAGGCAAACAAGACAAAACAATCTGCCGTCTTGTGATTCTCACAAGTATTTGATGTCTTCCTCTCCTCGTGAAATTGTTTTTCTTTTTTCTTTTTTTTGGCTATGTAAATTCATTTGCAAATTTATTCTGGAAAGTAATTTATTTACAGAACTGTGATTACTGAATTTACTTGATTATTTCATTAAAGTGTGTGTGTGTGTGTGCGCGCACACAGTGGGGCCAGGGGTAATACATCATTGATGTTACAGTGTGTAAACTTCCAGGAAACTAAGTGTAAAATAGCTTTAACCATGTAATTTAAATGTTTTAAAGCTCCAGTTCTGTTTTCTTAAATACTTTCTTCGTGGCATCACGGTTTTATTGCTTCATTACTAAACTGAGGTGCACGAGACCGCGCTTAATAAAGATTGACTGAAATAAAGTGGAGGCTTGCCATGTCATCAGAAAAGATATAGATCCTATTTTAAGTTCAATATTTAGCCTTCATGATGGTATGAGCTGTATTAATGCCTGTAGATGGGGGGAATGTGCACATATATGAGGGAGACAACGTTAGACAGAAAATCAAGATTTTGGAGGAGGATACTCTGTCATTTCAAATTATGACTTTGTAGACAAAGCTTTAGTTTTCCCAAAAAGACAATCCAAACCCTCATTCTGAACTTACGACAAAGGCACGGGTCTGTAATAAAGGAGCTTCACCTTAGTTCAGTTATACTATAATTGTGTGTCTAAAGATAAAATTTAAAAATGCAGCATAAGTGACTAAATTTTTGAGAGGCTGGAAACTCACTCGTCTAATATAAAATACTTTACTTTCAAAACTAAAGCTTTTATTTCAGTGAGATAAAGGGTGTAAATGGTTTTATGAGTATTGCATTCTTTTTTTTTTATTGAACTCATATAATCACAGCTTTTTTTAATACCCTCAATATCTGTTATAGTGCTTTCCTAGCTGTAACATTTACTTGCTTAGTATCAGGTAGTTTTAAGTTGTGCAATTAAATAAATATTCTTTAGGAGTCTTTGGGACTGGTGTTCAATTAGAGGTGCCATTTACTGTTGACACAGTTACTCATTTAATTGGCAATCAGACTGAGTGGCCAATCACTTTTATGATCCACCATCTAGGATAAAGACAACAAGCCAAATGCTTTTGATTTCCAAATAAAAGGGATTAAATCCCTTTATGTGCCACTGATTGAACAGTTTGAAGTGTACAGCTGGAGATTTTTCAATAATAACATTTGCTCACAGTAACAGTCAAGTATTCAGGATCTATTCTTAATATCTCCATATTTTACAAGGATACTAAAAAACAACTACAATGCTCAAATGTTCAAAAATGTGTCCTTACTTTGACTTTATGCTGCTCTTTTGATCAGAAATTTAAATTTAAATGCCTTCAAAGTGACCTGAACAATAACAGTGTCCTTAGAGTGAACTACATTCATTTATTCATGAATCGCAGCCCGGTGCTCCTCTGAGGGGAGGCTGGCTGCAGGCCAGGTTGGAGATGCTTCTATCTCTGCTTTGCGGGTGGTTGCGCTCTCTCTCCGTTTGGTGCGCTGAGATTTTATCAGCTCGGCTGTTATCTCAGCACATTAGTACACGTGCCTCTGTCCAATGTCCGAACCTTGAACATCAGGTGCAGTCTCTTGGTCCCTTCCCAGATCTCCCACAGTGGGCTCTGACTGAACAGAATGAGACATTTCTTTAAAAAAAAAAAGAAGGTTTTGGACAGTGCTGGGCACAACAACTTGACGCCTGTAGTCCAGCACACCAAAGCATTTAAAACTGAATCCCTCTTGTGTGGTCTTTCATGTATTTTAATGCTTTTGGCTGTGAACTCTCAGCAGGGATGGACATTAAAATGCTGGAGTTTCTATTTAGGCAGTTAAAGGAAGTGCAGAGGCTGTCAGCGATGCAATCTAATTGAAGTTGAGCGTTTTGTCTTGGATGACCTCAAATACCCTGTAATGAATATCAAATGTCACTTCACATGTTTTAACTGTTCTAATACAGACATTTCTTAGAAGCAGCCAAGTTCAATTAGAAAATGTGTAACACTCATCTGTTCCTTACCAGGCCTTACTTTACCCGCGGCATATGATGAAGTGTGATTGTCTAACAAAAACAAGACTAAATGGAAAATCTACGTATTACCTATGATTGTAAAGCCTGTTAAAAGCTTTTTTTTTTTTCAAACTTTTTAACCACCTGGTTTGTGTGTGGCCTTCACTTAACTTTTAACAACATCAGCAACTTTCATCAGGGATGTCCAAACCTTTACATACTGTTAGATACTGTTTAATCTTATTCAATCTTAAATAAAGTAGGATATTGTAGTATCATTTAGTCAGTATCATCTTAGTTATAAATTTAAGTTATAAATGTCCATCATGTTGTTAAAGTTTAGGCCTGCAACACATTGCAAAGACATTGAGAACGTAAAATTTTTCAATCATGTCATTTCCACTCTTTAAGATATTCTTATATTTAGTGTCCCAGACACAACGCAATACACATCTTAAGTTCTGTAAGAGTATGGAGATAGTCATTGTTGCATTTCTTTCTTATAAACATTTTCTATGCATTCTCTTTCTGTGATAGACAGATCAGAACTGCAAGACCTTTCTAGTTGCATATGTGTGCAGAATTTCATTGGCTTGTTGAAAAATGTATAAATGTCCTTGGAAATGAGGCAACATGGAAGGTAACACATGACCCTCCAAAATCTTTATACTACTTTGAATTAACCCAAGACAGAGACTTATGTTACCTTGTCCAAAGATAAGGCTTCTTTTATGGACTGAACTGTTTTAAGTAATATTTATGAATGCAATTTCACATTGTATTGTGTAACAGATCCCAGAGAAGTGGCTTGACCATGTTATGTCAAGTCCTGAAGAATAATGATGAATTTGATGCAGTAACTTCTGAGGCATCACACACTTGTCCTTTCATGCATTGGAATTTGTCCAGATTCTCTCAAGATAAGCACATAGGGTTCAAACTGTCTGCTTTTTGATTTTTGGGCTTACTGCTTTATATTTATCAGGCACATATGAATTATATTTGCAATGATTGATGTCGGGGATAGGGACTGAGGGATTCATAGGAACATCAACAAGCTGAACTGGTTGCAGCCTTGATGTTGCTGCTGAAGCTTGGGTCTTTTAACTTTTTTTTTTTTTTTCTTGACACCTCTGTAACCAACCTGGGCAGCAGCAGCATCAAAACTGATGTTAGTGTATTTGTATTGGGGGGATTTCAGAAGTACCTCTTATATACACCCTATTATAACTTAGTAAATAAGAATGAAGAATATTAGACAATTTTTCATATTTAATCAACAAGTATTTTAATAATATTAGTAACATAAATGGCTTTGCTGAAACATTTTGTGTCAATGTAAGGCAGCAGAGACGAGGCCTTTAGGGGTATTGAGTGTCTTGTATACTGGACACAATCGCCTATCAGTCCTCTGTCATTGCATTGTTCGGCTGGATTTTGATATGTTGGAACAATCTTTTTCATCTCGAGAGGGATCGGTCATTGAATGAGATAGGCAAAGAAAGTCACAGCTTCTTTTTGGCCGGCTTATCTCAAATGTAAACATCAAAGACACAGGATCAGCTACAGATGTGTACCAGATTTATATGTTGAGAAATGACTTAACTGGCCTTTTATGGCATAGCAAAGGCTGCTAGCTCTGCGTCATTAATATCATGACGTATTTGTGTGTTAACACCATCTGTGGCTGAAAACACACATGCATACACGCATATATATGCACACACACTACCAAGAGGAACCAAGGCTGTGCAGCCTTCGGGCCTCTTGCTGTCAATTATGGTGAAATGCTGCCCTCTTGTGGTGGAAATGAATAATTGTATTAATGAAGCTGAAGCAAAAGCAGCTTCTTTTGGCTTTTTCCTTTTTTCAGAGTTTTTTTAAACGTCTTTTGGTAAAAAATATACCCTTATGTGACTTGTAAAACTCACATATGTGTTTTCATAAGTTCAGAGCATGTTAACTATGCTGAATGTTTTGGAGTCACTGTTGGATTTCATAAGACTTGAAGAATACATGAGAAGCAGACAGACTGTTTTATAGAGCAAATGTGACGGACAGCTATGGTCAAATTCTTTGACAAGTACTCTACTTTGGAGGCTTTGTCGTGGAGCATGCTGTAATTACAAGACTGTCCGTTTGTGACAGGCTTAAGCATAAGTGCGTCATTAAATGGTATGCATTCGTGTTTGTATCGAAAGTGGCAGGTTGAATAAATAGCTGTCATGTATGCATTTGTATCTTGTCTTGTAGAGGCTAATGATGGTGAGTGTGGGTAAGGGCAGAGATGCTCCCCACCAGATGGTGAGTAATGTGGCTTGGTTTCACTGCCCACCATGCTCACTCTAATTAAACAGAGGAGATTACATTAACACTGACTTCCACTCAATCTGCTCCTCCACTGAGCATGTCCCTGGACTGAAGGCCAAGTTGAAAACGTAGGTGGAGGGGCTGAGGAGGTGATTGTCATTTTTCAGAGTCAGACTTACACACTGGCTTTAAATGTATTCCTTTAGAAAAATGGGATCTGGAGGAGGTTGGAGAGAAATATCTCAGAGCAGACTGTTGGATCAATGAGAAAATGACAACTGCTGAACTTGAGCACGGTGCTTATCACTCATCTGCTCTGGTTCTGAGTTCAGGTCAACAACTTCTGGAGCTGGATCTGCCATAAAGCTCCCAGGCTATGACAGAAAATCCTTCAGGTAATGAATTGAGCAGTGGACAACAAAGCAGATTATAAACTGAGTCTGACCTGGATGAGGAAAAATGATCAAAACATTGAATTGTAAATGAATAAATCAGTCTGTCAGCTGACATGGTGATACATAAAAGGAAACACAGTAGAAAACAACATAAATTGATAAAGCAATGTATTGTATGATGTGGTAATCTTTTGTTTTAACCAAAAAATATTTTTAATAAACTGCGTATGGTTGTATATTTAAGAAGTTTGTTTGTTTTGCAGTTCAACTGTTTGTCTTTATGCACAAAATTATTGAGCAGTAACTATGCCTATTTTTTGTAATCTATTTATAAAGCTTCTCATTGCAAATAGGTGAAATATCTCTGCTTTAACTTGTATTCAGTCATCTGATTCAGTTCAACTGCGTTGCATCCCAATTTCTGGAAACCAGAATAAAACATGAGACTTCACAACAAACAAGAGGACTGCTCTGGAGCAGGGGCCTTTACCCCAGTGTTCAAATACTGTTTCTTTATTTTATAAGAATGGTCTGCCTCTCATCCAGGAGCCTCCTCAGTTCTGGAAAACTCTGGAATGAGAATGAGTAAGAAATTGTTAGAAGTGTTAACGTAATACAGAGCAGGATTAATGATATGGTGAGCAAGCTTGAGCTTTAGCCATGGGTTACAAAAACTCATATGATTCTCTATGGATATTATCACCATGGTAACTCATGCCAAGATGAAAGATCAACAGACTAAAAGCACCACTTCCCAACCAATCAATTCTCTGAGAAAGACATAGACATTGGTGTGGACAGTGTGTCGACAATAAAGAGCCTATTTTCTCCTTTGGCTCTTTCAAACTTGGAAATCTGTTGGCTTTCACTGATAAGGACCTTTTATATTAGGGGTCTGTTGTAAGACGCATTCCCTTCCCCAGTGGAGTGAAATGCTTCTAAAATAGACCTGTTGAATTTATTTTATTTTTATAGTTTATGATTATTAGAATTATTATACTTTAAATTGAATGATTCATTAATAATCCCAAAGTCATGTTTGATTGACTTTGTTATTGTTGTTCCTTATTGTAGATTTCAACTACTCTAATTCCGGATGCATAACTTTGAAGTCTAATTTTAGCATTTCGCAAGGCATTTTCTTTATAAATGTTTGTCCAGGAAACTAATATACTATTTTTAAAATTTATTTATTTTTATTTATTTATTTATCTATTTATTTCTTTATGTTTTTTAATACTGTGATGACCACAGATTAACATATTAGTTAATTTAATAGTTTCTTGACGGGAAATTAATTGGCATCTACAAAGATTTCAGTAACTCAAGTTTAACAGATGGGTTAGGGTTAGGGTTAGGGTTAGGGTTGGGCCACAGCTACGGCTTCCTTCCCTGTTTTTCCGTGTTTCAGGGCCTTAATGGGTCATTTGAGAAACTGCTACATCTCAGGTGTGGGAGTGGCTATAGCTCCAAAAACTCGATTGTGGCCACACCTACACGACTCTGAGCAGCTTCCTGTCTTCAACATGGTTCCCTCTTTAATACAACACTTTCATATAGATTTACCAAGCATCCACTCATGGCACTACAGCTCTGATCTGCATTTCCACATCTCACTTAGTTTCCTTTATCGTTACACACATAATTACATCTAATCTCAGCCATTATGATAATAAATGAGGATTCATCTGGGAAGTCTTTAGTCAGAAACTGACACCACAAATTGGCTGCCTCTATCTTTAGAGTATCTATTTGGACTAGGCATTCATTGTTATTATTCATTATTATATTTGTGAGATTGTTTCCTTGGTTGATTTTGCTTCATGGCTTCATTTTTGCACTACTGTGTAACAAACCATCACAGTAGATCACACGATAGGCACTGGAGCAAAACCGACAATGGAATGTTTTTTTGTTTTTTTTTTGAGTTTCCAATCTGAAAAAGGCATTACAGAAGTGTTGCAAGGGAGCGACAAAGTTTATTTGTGGTTTTTACCAGCTGTAGAATCGACATATTGGATTTGAAAGTGGTCTGATGTCACCGATTCAGGCCTACAGTATTTTTCATGCAACAGAATTTTCTGTGGACATGGCTGCTGTAGAGGAGCTCATTTTGGATCCAAAAAAAAAGTGTTGAAGGGTTTTAAAAAGGAGCAAGTGTTAAAAAATTGCAGCGTACTCCAAAATGGATTTCTCTAAACATTTTTTTTTTTTTAAAAGTGCTATTTCGAGTCCTTGATCTTAGGGATGCTTTACCTTTTGAACAACATAAAGAAATGTTGCTATTGCAGCATCAAGAGGTTTTGAAGAGTGTGGAACATGCTGACGGGCATGAAAAAAAAACTTATTTTTAAAAGACTTCTAAAATAACTTGAATATAACTTTAGATGAAGAACAGAAACATATTTCACTGTGTTTTACAATTGTATGAAAAAACTAAGCACATCCTTTTTTTTCAGCTTTGCAATGACTCAGTCATAATCCAAACCTGAAATTTTGTGGCAGGAACTTAAGAGAACTGTGCAAACTAAAGCAATAAAGTTAAAAAGAAAAAAGTGTGGTGACATCAACCAGTAAACAATTCCTACTTTTTAATTAAACAGTGACTCTGTATAAGATGTCAAGGAATAAAATGTCATATTTTGCCTTTCATAGGAGAATTTATTAACTTTAAGACCTAGTCAGGACTAGATGATTTTAATAATTTCCATGTATATTTAATTAAAACAGCATTACTTTTCACACCTAATAAACAGATAAAATAGAAGGGCAAATACATTAATACTAAAAAAATGGACAAATGGTTGAAAGTGAGCAGATGCTGATAAAATACGTGAGATTAGACTTTGAAGGAGGACTGGTGAAGAACAAACACCTCATAACAGCGTATCTTATGAAAAAATCTGCTGCAAGATTAAAATGCATTTTCACGCACGCATGCACGCACATATATATA
>JAOWBL010000005.1:6226275-6308654 GCA_028564865.1 Zenarchopterus dispar
ATATATGTATGTATAATGTGTGTGTGTGTGTGTGTGTGTGTAGATATACACATACATACATATATACATACATACATAGATATATCTCATGGATAAAGGTTTTACCAAATCATGGTACTAACCATTAAAATATGTGCCAAAAAAAAGTACAAATATAAAGTCAATTAGACCAGTTTACGTGTTGGCAGTTTGCTTGTTCAGGAAAAAAAAAACACTCATCCATATTTGTGCCACATGTTCGGTTGCATTTAATTGAATTTTAAATGAAAGGATATAAAAGATTTGGAACATGTCATGCAGTGTGGTTGAAGTGTCAGATGTACATTGAATCAAACTGATGCACTAAAATAAAAAACATCAGAAACAGCCAGATGCATAAAATAGTAAATGTTTTATTCTTCTTTTTTTTTAAACCATGCCACTGAACACTGACGCATACAGAGTTGTGCCTGAATCCACACTGAGAAAACACTTTCACACACTGTGTTACAAAGCTGTAATGAAGAGGGATTTTTTTTGTTTGTTTGTTTGTTTTTTACTGCACACATGGCAAGAAGAACAACCCTGATTAAATACCAGGTCGAGCTTTGATCTGGCCCTGAGGTAGACAGACAGTGACATAATCTAAACAATGCTAATCACATCCTTCTAGGACACATCAAATAAAAGACAGCTGCATTATCACAACATACAAAGATAAAAGAAAAAAAAACCCTTTTCAAACAAAAGTGCTCCATTTCTTTTGGTCCGCCAAGGAAATCCATTTATAGTGCATGTTCATGTAGTACAGATACAGTGATCGTGTGTTTTCATGGCACTGAGTGTTGTTGGCTACTTAAGAAGGCATGGGAATGCCTACGGATGCCAAGATCTGCTAGACACACTGTTTTCATATCAGTCCATTGTCACTCTGAAGGGAACAGTTGGAGACAAGCGTGTACTTTTTTTACATCAAAATTGCTTGGAACTTGCATCAGATTATCAGCCACTATCACAGTATGTTGCTTCCAGTTGCAATGTTCAGACAAAGTGGATCTACATGGCAGTCTATCTTTAATTAACAATAAACAAACACCCAGAAACACCTACCGATAACACGACCCATGTACTCAAGCACATCGATGCTCTACTTATAAAAGAGGCACAAGGGAGGGATCTTAAACCGGAGACTTATAAAACACACACATTTAAGATGCTTCTCAAATCATACCAAATGTAAACAGATATCAAATTACTGTAATACAAAAATACAACATGTTTCAATCTATAAGGCCTGTGTCAGGCTCACGTAGGGGAATCACATACCATGACATTTTGTACGTTACAGCTACACTACGACGGACGATATCCTGCTCATAGTAATTCAGTGTCAGAATTTTCTTTTCATATTTTATTAAAAAAAAGAAAAAAACTTTCATGTTTTTTTCTTTCATTTTCTTCTAGAAAATTCTGATTTTTGTGATCTTTTTTTATAAGACATCTATATATATGTATATTTATATATATATATATGCAATGATTAAAAAACTACACTTAAAGCCTTTTCGAGGCTTGTCACATTTTTTTTCACATAGATTGACCATTAAAATTGTGACATTTGTACCAAAAATTAAACCTACTGATGGATGAGTAATTTGCAGTGGATTTCAAACAAACGGTGAGAGGAGGTAGAGCTTGCTCTACTAGAAAACATCCCAAGAGACACAGACTGTGTGATGAAAACCAGCACATATTTGGTAACAAATAAACAACGTATAAATAGCAAAACCTATTAGAAGAGCAACTCAAATTGTGAGCGAGCTACCTCGAATCAATAAACACCCACTGCAAGAAGAGACAAGGCAATTAAAGAGATCAAGCTTATGAGGTCAGCCATTCAAGTAAAACATGCAGAAAATAAACGACTCCAAAATAAAGACCAACATCAGGACAAAAAACAAATGCTAAGTAGTCACAGAAAATTAGGAGAGAAATGTTGCAAAGTTCAGCCAATAAAGCCTTCGTGGAATTATTCTCAACAATTGCCGCACAATCGCAGAAGATGACTCGGGTTTGTCTGATGATTTAGCAATCAGTGAAAATGCTGCTGTGACGCATCCCGGTCAGCAGTCACAGGAGGTGTGGCACTGATTTTTAACCACAGTGGATTCATCAGAGATACAGTTATCAAAACTGTGCTGAAGAGGAGCAGAGAGTTTGTGTGCACCAGAGCTAAAATAGTTAAGTCCTCAGCAAACAAAATCTGGAAGTTTACATGCGTTCTGCCTCTAAAAATGCGACAATTTTTAGTCTTGCATAACTGCAAATTAGACATTTTTGGACTGGACAGAATTATCTATTTGAAGTTTCCAAAGAATTAGCAAAAAATTGCCTACTTTTGGACATTTTTAGAGTAAAAATCATCTATCAGCCCTCATGTTAGTCACATCTGCACTCGTGCTCTCATTTCTCAGTGTCGGGTAAAAACCTCGGTATCTCCAAGATGGACAATTTTTTATTAAAAAAAAGAGGTTAGTTTTATGTTTTCACGTCCCTACGTCTCGTCTTCCTTCGGTATTAAAATTCACAACACAGGAGTTACCAGGTTTTCCCCTGATAGTGACAGTGTTTGTGTGTCAGACCGTGCCCGTGGTCCGAGTCCTGCTCAGACGTAACAGACATACAGGTAAGTCTTTTCTATCCTCCAGTCGGCCGGCACCTCCTCGGGTTTGTGGCCCTTCATGTGCTTCTGCATGGCGGCCAGACTGGGGCAGTAGTCCTGGCAGATGGTGCATTGGTACGGAGATGCTCCGTTGTGGGTGCGCAGGTGCTTGATCATAGCCGAGTAGTCTCTGGACCGCTGGTGGCACAGCTTACACTCAAACGGCTTCTCACCTGTAAAAAAAAAAAGAGCAAAAAAAAAAAAAAAATTGAGCACAAAAAAAAAAAAATGGAACACTGACCTCATGTTGACCCAGCAGGTGACTTGGTACTGAAGTGTTTCAGTCTGGTGTACTGTAGAGGTGTGTGTGTGTGCATGTGTTTGCTTAAGAGGAGATTTGTGTTGGTGCACCTTCTTAATTTAATCGTTGGTTAAATCAGTATCTGTAAAATATAAGTTGTTTTTTTGGGTTTTTTTTTTTTTTTAAGAGGAAACCTCAAACCATACAAAACCACTGGGTGTCACACTCGAACAGCAGCAGCGCAGACCTGGTCTTTACTCTTAAATAATGAGATGGAAAACAGAGGGGGGAGTACGTGGTAAAGGGCTGCAGGCCGGGCTGGCTGTGACAAGGACCTTCAGCATCTGTACGTGCGGCACCCGCTTCACTAGTTGATCGTCTGTTCACGAAAGTCATTTTCTCTGCAAAACTTGATTTATTCAGCAGAGGAAAATCTAAAACTCACATGTGGCTGCATAGATTTGATAACGCAGAAGGAAAATGGCAATACACAGTGGGAGAAAAGCTGCCATAGAGAGAAATTTTTCATAATTACCAGAAATCGGTTCAGCACCATTGACAAATGTTTTGTGGTAGTTTGTGCTTATTTTAGAGTCTTTGTCCATGTTCTAATTCAAGTGTTCACACCAACTCATTTCAACATGCTTAATACAATTTTACAACTGCAAAGATTACAGACTGAATGCTTTTTTTTTTAGACTTTTTAACCTGTAGCCTGTGCACACAAAACTTTTTTTTAAAATACTCACATCTGTGAGTTTGAGCAGAAGAATCTTTATTTGGTTTGATTTATAAAGTGTGCATTTGTAGAATTGTGCACATGCTTTCATATTGCTTTGTCTTTGTCTGTGGATTACATCATACAGTGGGAAGTTCCCATGGATTGATTTTGTAAATCGTGTAATTCATGTTTGAGAAAATTGTGATCTTTTTTCATGATGTGTGCCTTAGGAAGTGAATTAGTTCACACCAAACTTTACAAAGCAAATAGTTCTTTGCTTTCTATATAAGGCTTAAAATTTTACAGTAAACCTTTTGAAGTCTTAAGTCGTGATTTTGTTTTTGTTTTTGTGTTAATGAAGGTAATTACTTGTCTGATTAGCTGTTTGCACAATAAAGGGAAAAACATTTTGGCCAATACTGAAATTTCCATTATTTAAAATGATTAATCTTTGATGATGCAAATATGTTGCATATATTTTGAAATTTTTCCAGATCAACTTATTGGATTTTTCTTTAAAACTGTGTCTATTGAGTTCAGGCTATGGGTTGAGGTTATGGTGTCATTCAGAACACAAGACAGGATTTGTAGAAAATAATTTTCTTCTCAATTGCATTATTTTTGTATTTGTTCGGAGGTAAAATTATAATCATCAAATTATAATGATTAAATTTTGATTGTACAGCCCTATGTCAGTGAATCCATAATCATAACAAATCAAAATTTTTGGGGTGGTGGTGTAATAAATCCTATTTTGAATAGAATTTTTTTTTAATTGTACTATAAATAATTTTATTTTTACTTAATTGTTGTTTGTGTGTGTGTGTCAGGAGATTCGAAACATCCAAAGATTTAAGGTGGAATATGTGATTTTTGGAAAACTATACACTGCAGCAATGAATGAATTGATGGATGGATGGATGGATGGATGGATGGATGAATGACAGAAAATTTGATACTCAAAATGCATCTAATGTACATGTTTAAGCACCACTGTGTCTGTTTCCTCGATCACTAAATCAATAGCTTTACTTGTGTCAAGAAGATGATAATGAACATATAAGAGAAGAAAACGCTCTCATATTCCCAGTTGGTTTAAGGTGTTTTACTTATTTTCTAAATGCCAAATGTCATATTAGCCCTCACTTGGATTTCTTAAAGCGTGATTTTGGACAATATTTCTGGAGTCAGGGGTACCCAATTATTACATTTGTGATGTTGCATCCATAGTTGGATGGGTTTTTTTTGTTTGTTTGTTTGTTTGTTTTTGGTCACTAGTGACCTTTCATTGAAAGTAGAGAACAAGAAGAATAAAAGCAGGGACAAGGGGACATGTAGCTAAGGATTACATGGGCTTCTCTTTTAACTTGTTTTTTCAAACTTGTACTTTTAAGGCAAGTCAATTTAAATTGTTTTCCATTACCGGTAGTGGCAATGAATGTCAAGCTGGAATTGTATCCTCTATTGCTACCTGTATAATGCTGACTTTGGTGAATTACAGATTCTGGAAAAAAAAAAAAAAAGCAGGACTTCCTGGGATAATGAAATTAGGTTATTATCTTTGACTGGACATTAGCTGCACAGAACCATGCTGATGGTAAGCTGCCAAATGTCTTGCAAAATGTCAAAAACAAGCGACTGGTAAAAATCCATCAATCTTGTTTCTTTTTGTCTGCGAGTTGTTGCTGTCAGTGTCAGAGCCCCCATATGAGCAGTAACAGTTGACAGATGTGTCTGCACAGAAAACATGAACTGTGAACACGGCAGAGTCCACCCAGGTGTTTCAGTCAATGCAGATCAGAGAGATGTGGCTGATAACTACCTCCAACTACTGAAAGGGACTGAACGTTGATTACTTTCCCATTAGAGTCATAAGTAAGATTTTGGTAAGTATTTGTGGATTTTTGGAGCAGAGTAAAAAGTGCCTGGCATATTTGTATCATTTCTATTCAAAACATTGGGTTTATTTAATCTTAAGGTGTGGACTTACACTCAAAAAATGCAAACAAGCCACTTATAACACCTGAATTTCTGACAAAAATAATATTCTATAAGGCCTTTGAGAGATCAGATCAAATCAGCCAGAAGGTCTACAGTTCTCAATGTGGCTGCCTGCTGCAACAGGTTCAGGTGCAAATTAAAAATATTCACATCACACATTTAGATAGTTTGTCATTTTCCAGAAAAAGACAAACTCTAAAAACATCAGTTGCAGTATCTCCAAAAACATGTTTGGTCATTCATGTACAAGATGCTGCTGATGCATATATGCATCACAAGAAACGGCACAGAAATGCATTTAACGATTTGATTTCTTGGGATTTTTCCTCGGCAGTTTGGACCGAGCCCCCCCACCTGAACTCTCACCTGTGTGAACACGGTAATGCGTCTCCAGCTGGTGTTTCAGGCTGAACCTCTTCCCACAGCCGTTGCACTCGTAAGGCTTCTCCCCCGTGTGGATACGTTTATGGCCCCTCAGCGTGCCGTCGTCTCTGAAACAGCTCCCGCAGAATTCACACTCAAACGGGTGGTCGCCTGAAAGCACAATCATGTAAAACCAGCAGCTGCGACGTTGACCGTTGTCGTGAGAAGCTTCAAGTACGAACTCTGGCACAACATGGCATATGTAGCGGCATAGGTCAAACAGTTGCAGAAGCCTTTCTGAACATGTATATCATGCGAGGGAATAAAGTGCTTTCAGACACAGCTAATGTCATGATGTGAGGACACTCCTCTTGGCTGTGTGCTAATAGCTAATAAAAGTCCTCCAGGCATGTGCTGCTCTGCTCTCTATACTGTAGTTAATCTATTTCTCTCCTAGGCTGAGGGTTTGACTCATCTCCAATGACCTATGAGCCTCATTATCTCAGTGTCCACAGCAACAGCCAAGTCAGAGGATACATTGCTCTCCTCATTACAGGCCGATTCCCCCCAATCCCCCACCCCACTGCGGAGCAACTGACATTTACAAAATGTTACTTCCAAGCAGAATGGCATACAAACAAGATGCGTTGCCATGGCCAAAACTCCCTTCACTTCTGTCTCTTCACATCAATTATGTATTTCTCCTGTCAAGACATCAAGCTGTCCTGACAGCTGGGAGTGTTATTTAAGGTAAAAGAAGAAAAGGGGACATCTTTTCAGTAAATATCTCCCCGTCTCCTGCGGCACTAGGACTCACTCTCGATAGAACACGGAGACAAGTCATTTCCATTTGCTTTTCCTTCAATATTTATTTGGGTTTCCTGTATCATTTTAGGTGAACCACACAAGAACTGACAGCCGTGAATTACAGAGCCCCAAAGGCTGTCTAAGAACCCAAAATATAAGCAGGATGAAATTGCCCAAAATATGCACCGGCCATAAAGGTACAGTGCTGTCATCAGAGAGGTGAGTCATCTTATAGAGAGGGAAAGGGAAGAGTGGGAAAGGATGCATGCAAATTGACTAAAACATTAGTCAATAACCCGAGGAAATTAACCCACATACAAAAATAAACACAGCTGTCTTTGTCTTTTCTTCAACATATGCATGCTTTTGACACCAGCGTGTTCGTGTCTTATGTCAGGAGCTGACACCACTGGTAACAACCACGGAGCAGATGATCTCTTACCCGTGTGCGAGCGCAAGTGTCTTTTGAGGGTTGTGTGGCTGGGAAAGGGGCGCTCACAGTGGCTGCAGATGTAGCTGTGCATCCCTGCGTGGACCTCCATGTGCTGCTGAAGGGCCTTCTGGGTCTGGAAGCGCTTTGCACACAGCAGACAGAACACCGCCATGTCGGTCCCTGGAGAACGCACAAGACACAGACGCGTAGTTATTTCAGTACCATACACAGACAGGGCCTTAAGTGGGAAAACTGGGTCACTTTAACTTTGCGAGTCCTCAGAGGGGAAATCTTCTTTCAAAGAGCAAGTGTCTCTACCTCAACTAACTCTCCTAAAAGCCCAGAGGCACTTTCAGCTGTGAGTCTTTATATATTCTATTTTAAACCATGAAAGCAATTGTTTTCTTTAAGAATTTACAGACACAATGCACAGCATGCCAATCACTCAATCAATGACTCCTTGCTGGTGTGTAAGATGGTAATTATTCTCTTCATTCCCCATCAGGAGTCAGGTTCAGTCTGTGAAGTCCTCTGTCTTTGTGCTCAAAGAGCAGCTGATAGTAGCTCCACCCTAAATGATGCCTACACTATGCGCTCCGTGCAGAATGTTAAGTAGTGATATCAAGCCATTAAAGGCAGGACTGCAGGAAAAAACACAATCCAGTTTAATCCTGTGTGTGACCTGGCATCTCTTTGGGGCTGCTTTCTCTGTTGCACAGAGTGTGGAGAGGAATACAGATGCGGAGTCATTGGGAGCACAGTTTAAGTCAAAATGGCTACGTGAAGAAGATCCATTGGCTGTAATACAGTCAACACTTGATCTACAGGCTGTGTACGCCAACACTCGAATCTATTCTGGCATTGATGCCAATCCAAATTCATATGTGTGCTAAGACAGAGGGGGCTGCTTAATCGGCCGCATCGACATAATGTGCATGTCCTGAAGAGTGAGGCTTTAACGTGAGATTATGAGGTCCTTATTTCTCTGTCTGTTCAGGTTGCAGATCATTTACAATGCGAGCCAGTCCCATTGCTCCTGACTTAGATTCAATCAGACATCTCCAGCGGAGGATCATTAGTAAACAGAGGACTGTGCCAGCACTTCATTGGAATTCAAGTGGGGTTGCTGCGTCGCATTTAAAATGCAGTCTGATGAGGTCCACTAAATCAAATCATTTGTTACTGTTATTGAAGTGCCTTGAGGCAACTGGCAATTAAATTGGAATTAACGCAGGGAAGGGGATACAACACACTCATACTAAGAGGGAAAAGTGTCAGACACTTGCTTTAGGTTCAATCAAGTTAGCAGACAGACAAGACTGTTCAAAAAGAAACAAATCAAGGAAACTCAGATTTTTTTTTTCAGAGGTAAATCAAATGCACTCGCCGAGTATCCATTTACCAATTCATGCATCACAACTGCTTCGAACAAAGCAAGATGGGGTTTTTTGTTTTGAACTTAGTTTGGAAAATATGCCCAAATCTATCCTTTGAAATCCAGTTGCTTGTTTTTAAAAATACATTTTTGATATTTTCTCTTTAAAACCAGCACTGATCCCCCAATCATTAACAGAGAGAAGATGGGATGAAAGACATTTTCTGATACCAACAAATTTTAATGGAGGCTATCCAGTGGAATGGCCGGCACCTGTTTGGAGGCTTTAACCCGTGGACTTTTTTCACAAAGGACACACAATAAGGATCAGGCCTCCATTGACCGAGCCCATTAGTCATAGGGTCCTCATGCAACTCTTACAATCCCTGTCTTTATGCTTTCACCAAACGACCAAGTCCCTTTCTCACTTGTGGATCCCTAATATTTTATTCGTAAACAAAAGAACCCTCCACTCGCAACACCCCTGCGCCCTCCCTGTTGCCATACAGGAAATTCTTTCACTGCCTAACCAGCTCCGCTTTCTGCCTGAGTCACAGCAAACCGGTGCCAGTTAACTGTGAAAGCTGGATAATGACTCATCTAAAAATGGCTAAAGACATTTAAGAGGCTGAAAAAGGCAGTCTGTGCATGACCTGTGACGTGAAGCCTCCCTCCACTTTAACCAGTTTGTTTCCTAATATTGGCTTCCGCCAGCAGGGGGCGCGCTTTCTGTTCCAGCCTTGACCGTGTTACTGTAGCTGCAGGCAGAGCTGAGCTCCTCTACAAACTGAATAGCACTATAAACATCAAAGCTACTTTGATTATCTTCTCTCCACTTTTTCCTTATTAACCCCCGCACATTGTGTATACCTGTTTCAGAGCAGAACTTTTCTCTGTCTGCTGTGAAAGTTTAGCTTCTCTGTGGAGGTAAACCGTTACTCCCTGACACTTGCAGACGCTCACAGATGTAGATCTTGATTCTTCTGTCACCAACAATACGTAAACTTGAGAATAGAAATGACACACATTCTGTCACGAGAATGTCACTCTTGATCTCAGGTTGACGCTCGCTGACAACAGCTCGGCAGCCGTTTTATTCTGCACAAGCAAAGCTGAAAATAGAAATACCAAATAATATCTTGAAGTGTAAACAAAAACCTTTGCAGGCAAAGAAGTGTTTGTGGTGGTATTTTTTACTCCCGCCCCCCTCGCTATTCTCTAACTTCTCAAACAAAAAGAATTTGCAGTCACAGAGAGTTTTCCAGTAAGCTTTGGTAACAACTGCAGAGGATCTTCTTTATGAGAGAGAAAGCTCTAAAGTTGGCAGTCATTGCTCCTGCTTTCTCACCCTTAACTACACAATGGGCTCGGGATTTGGCTTTTTTAGGCACAGGCTGACCCTCTGACCTTTGGCCCTGAGTGGGGTAAATACCATGTAATCAATGGCTTTTCTCAAAGGCTGCTGAGTTGACTGAGCATTGTGTTCAGTGGGAGAGAGCTTCAACAGTTGGAATGATGATTTACTTTTAAGTAATTCTGCGCTTACTTCTGCATGCATTAATAGTACAGAACTGCTAGTCCGATGCAGGATTAGGCCAGCAGCTGCGCATGGTTTGAGGTTGTAACGCTGTTTCAGCGTATCTCCATCAAGACAAAGTGTATGCTCATGTGATTTAACATGGTCTGCCTTCATACATCTGCCACTTACTCAGTCCAACCGAGGTGGGAGCCAGCCAGGCTCTCACGCTGCCTAACAAACAAAACCATGTGTCTAGGCAACCAGATAGGATCATGGTCCTTGTTGGGGTGAAGTGTTCAAGCTAATCCCTTCATTCACAAATAAGCGCAGCCTGTTTCTTTTCAAGGGGCAGACAAAAGTTTTCCCACCCTGAGAATCTGGGAGTAAACCCACTGCAAACTGAACAAAAGATTGTATCAGTGATGACCGCAAATCTGTATAATTTCTTCTGTGCTAATCTTCAGTGTCCACAGAACCCGCCAATTAAACTATTCAGGGAGTGAATAGTTTCTCTTTATATCTGCTGAAATATTTAATTTCACAGATAACTGGCAAATGCTTTCAAAGTCTTGACGTAGCGGGATATTTGTTTCTGGAAGTCTGAATGAAATAAACAAATTTGCATCTGCCCGAAGAGCAGGGAGAAATTTCACCGGAGATTTTACAGCTTTAATGTTACATCAATGATGATCATGTCCACTAGCGTTGTGGTGTGAAAGCAGTATAAACTATGTCCCCGAGGCCCTGCTCGCTGCGCACACAGCATGTGCTGGATCACTGCTACTGTGTCAGCCAGTTAAACATACACAGCCATGCAGGCTACATTAAATCCTCGCCCTCACATGACCCGTGCTCTCATGCTTATTGCATGCGTTCATGCAGGCGGCTCCTCGAAGATGCGGTTCGGGAGGAGCACACACGAAGCTGCGGTACCTTAAACAACCCCGGGCGCTCGTCAGTGGACTGCTAATCTACCCGGGTGACGAACAAGAGACTCAATAATTAATGCAACAAGAGATGCGTCGCTCGAGTTTAAGCACCACTCCGCGGTCCGGTTCATTGAGGTCACACACAGTTTCATTTGCCTCGATTACTAGATTGTTTATAATATCCTCGGCACTCCCGTGTTTCTCTTTAGATAAAACAACGGGACTTCCCAGGGCTCTGTACATCACATAAAAAGAAAAAAAAAAAGATGAAAATAAATACTGGAGGCTTAATGGCTAACCAGAGCGCAGTTCAGTTTGAGATCCGTCTGAATTACATCTGGAAGTTAACAGGAGGGAGCAGTATGACGACAGGCACACGATTAGGTGAGCTAAAAGGTCTGCGTTAAGAGGGATGCATTAAAAAGCCTTGTCTGAATAGAATATAGGACTGTTTAATTAAGGCTTGGACAGAAGGTAATATTATTCACTTGATGAAGCAGCCTGTAAAATGTGGAAACGGTGCAGCTGCTGTGAGTACACAAAGGCAGCACTCTTATGTCCTTTTCCTGTAGGCAAGGTGGCTAAGTGGTCAGCCGGTGTGTTTTGAAGCATACACTTGGTTTCTGTGCCTGCTGAGGATGGACCACAATCTTGGGTTTTCCAAAACTGAAAGCTCAACGCCCCGTAGCCTCGAATTGCTGTGATGAAACAAACCCCTTTGTTGTGTGAGCAGTTCGGAGACAGATCCATTCTTTTATTTTGGGCACTGACAAGTAGGTCAGAGGAGACTATGACAGCGCTGTGGTGAGTAAACAGCAGCACATGATGTTGTTTTCCTCTTACTCCTGGCATCCAACACCAGCAGCAATCCTTCTGCCCTCAGGAAGCCCTCACATTCCCCCTTCCCACAACTCTCCCCCACACCCAAACCCACCCCCGTCCTCTCTTTGATGTCCGACCTAGGCAACCCACGGCCATTCACCTTTGACATATCAAAATGGCTGGTTTTTCTCTGAAAGCTAGTGAAATGAACAGAACTGCTTCATCCTAAGTTCTCCCTGAAGACACGGTACACCCCTCCCCTCCCCCATAAGCAAGAGGCTGCTCATTTAGTGTCATGGTTGTGTCACATGGCAAATTAAAGCATGATCTATCTCCACTGAAGGATCCTATTTGTGTGTGTTTCTAGAATTAACACACAGAGGATTTCTAAAACACTTTTTTTGCTTTAAATGGAGGCCTTTCGACTCGTGACATCAACACAGCCAATGAATCTACACATGGCCGAAGTCACTGGCCGTGTAATGCCCTCCTGTACTGTGATCTGGATACAGTGCCAACCTGAAACTGAGCTCCAGGTGTTTACAACTCATGGAGATGAGGATAGAAACTTCTGGGCATCGTTAACAGCCCTCCATGTCCGCATCCATTAACTATTCATACTGTCTGTGCCACCTGGAGTTACAGTTACGTGCCAATCCTCCTAAGAAGGTTATCACCTTTCTCTGACAGTAGCAGAAAAGGTGTGGATTCAGACACCGTGGGCAAACGTACGGTTTGACGACATGGCAGCTTTTCTTCCGCAGTAAAAACACTCAGGACAAAATACAGTTTTACATGACTGTAAAAATATGAATCCATTACTTAATACTTATTATTACTGTCATGGCTGACCGCTAATAAACCCTTTTTTTAGTCTGCCTTTCCATAGAGATATAATCTTACAGAGAGGGCGGAGGCATTTCTTTTTCTTTTTAGTGTTTTCTTTTGCTTTCTCAGGACTTTTTGTTTCATAAGCTCTATTGTAACTGTATTTTTTCCCTCCCCTTCCTTCTCTTTCTTTCTGTGAATCATTTTCCAGCTTCAGTAACAACTTCTGCTCTTTGAACAGGTTGTTTCCAAACTCTTAAGATCCAAGGCTGCAAATCCAACAATCACAAAATAAATATATATTTTGACTCATCCTAATGCCAACTGTTGACACTAGACATCCCCTGGATGAGGGAAAACAGAGAATGTACACATTTTCTTAAACTGTGATCACTGAAAAGCACAAAGGTGTTGCTGTTTTTGTTGACTGTATGGGGTAAATGGTTTCACAGCTGCTGTCAGAAGGGAGGTGAGGATACTATGTCTGAAGCTGTAACGCTGTCGGTGTAGGGGTTTGGCCATGGCAAAGTGGCATGCGGTGGGTCTGGATGCCAGGAGAAATGAGTGGGTGATATGTGAGAGGCCCTCCCACCTCCCTGTTGATAAATTATGGAGCATCATGACAGGAACAGTTTAACCCAGCCAGCATGACAAGCAAGTTTAGGCACATGATCATAAGTCTCATAATCAGGACTTACTCAACAGCTTAATGCAGGTTGTCCAGGTTAAATGTAAAGTGTGTGTGTGGTACTGAAGTACCTGTGTGTGTTAGCCTGTGAGCTTCCAGAGCATCCTCTGAGGAGAACGTTGCTCCACACTGATCACACACCAGCGCCTCTGCAGGAGCTGTGGATGACATGAATCTCATCAGACTGGAGCGGCCCATCACACACTTGTGCTTTTCAGGTGTTACCATGAATGTTGAGTACAATGAACTAGAAAAATACAACATCAAAACACAGCTGGGGGTCTAGAAGGGGAGAAAAAAAGCCAGACAGGGTGTAATGGTCTTCTTGACAAAAAAAAAGCAAAGCTGATGAGTTTTATTTACCCTGGCCTGTTATCAGTTTCTGAACAGTGAGCAGACTGTCTGTCCGAGAGGCCACAGAAGGACTGCGTGTTCTCTGTACAGCAGACGCTTCCTGCCTGCGGCACATCCCTTTATCCAAAGGAAAAAAAAAAACAAACTCTGGAGTCAACATCCCAAATCCCACTGCATGGACTCTAACTACAGTTCCCAGGTCACCTTTAGAAAGCCCTTATCTATTCTGATGAATACATGAAAGAGACAAATATGCATATAGCTCGGAGAAACATCCAGTTCATGTTCTACAATCACCTCACACCTGCACAGACAGACACATAGGACAACTATGCACACACACACATGCACACACACTCTCTCTGTCTCTCACACGCAGCTGTTTGGATGTGGGTTGGCTCTCACTGAGATGTAAATCGGTTGCAGATCCATACTGGCCCAGGGCTCATTCACTGATCTATTTTCTGCTCAGCTGGCTTTAAATGAAGTTAAAATGACTCATTAAAACACCCACAAGCTTTGGGAACTCTGAGCGTTGCAGCCTAAAAGCGGTCCTCTTTCAACTCTTACGATGCCTCTGTACACAGACAGTGTACCACTGTTCCCAGAGCTGCACGCACATTACAAAATAAAAAAGAAAAAAAAATAGGAAAAAAAAATAGGAAAAAGGCCCCAATCTGTTCATTTCTAAAAACAACATTTTTTTGAATACAAACCGTTACTGTTTTGGAACAATTCGTTTTGTGTTCCAGAACAAAAATAAAACTTGTTTGAAAGTAGTGTTGTGTAGTAGAAACACTGGAGCAGTGTTGTAGATCCTGATGTTGTTTGACGCCGTCCAGTGTGTTGTGTTTTTCTGTGAGATTGTGTGATAAGGGAAGAAGAGAACATAGTGCATTGTCTTGTGCAGTCAAAGGCACGGAGTGTGCTCTCATCCATAAACCATCAAACTGTCTCCAGACGCGGCTGCAATCGTCCTCCATCAAAACACTTTGTCTGGCATACCAAAATAAGAGCCGGCATTGAGCTGAATACCAAATCAGCCCATTAGAGCGGTGGAGGACTCGCTCCTTAGCAACCAGCAGGATCTAAGGCTGCTATACTGAAATACACAGTGACAAAGAAATTGAATCTACATCTATTTTTTTTTTTTTTTTTTGGTAGTATTACAGGTTGACACGTGGGATACTGAGAGTTTATGCAAATATTCAAAATTTGGTTAAAGGTTTTGCTGTTGCAGATGTCACAGTGAATTGGAAATCAAAGCAAGCTGTGGAGGTCTGAGAGTAATGCAAAAACAATGTCTGTGTTTAGGGTTTTGGAGAAGATGCAGAGGAGGAAAAAGGGAGAAAAAGCTCAGGTGAAGTTTAAAGAAGCACATTCTCTCTCATCTGTCAGCAGGATGTCATTCCTGAGCAGTCCTCAGAGAGCAGGCAGAGGGGACAGGGACTTCGCTTTGTCTGCACACACATTCATACGGTTTCTGTTTTAGTTTCATTTTTAGTCTCTGATCCCACCCCCCCTGTCTCCACTCTCCCTTCTCTATTTTGGATAAAGAAGCTGGGAGAGCAGTCAGGTCTGATTAAGTCTGCATTTGGGTACAGTGTGTTCCTGGACACACATCTGCGAGCGAGCCATCACACACGCTTCGGAACACTGGCAGAACACCCAGGCCTGCCGGCAGCTGATGATGTCATCACTCAGAAGGGGCAGAGCTGGCAAGCTTCCAGCGTCTCCAAAAAAACACAGTAAGGATTCAAACGGAGAGGGAGAGACGGAGAGAAGGAGAAGAAGAAGAAGAAGAAGAAGAAGAAGAAGAAGAAGAGGGGAGGGACGTGGACCTAAGCAAGAGAAAGAAAGCCTGGTCCACGTATTTGGAGCAGCACGAAGCGCTGAAGAGAGGGCGAACAGGTGCATTTGACAGACCACCGCTGTACAGAGGGTTGATGGGGGACTAAACTCTAAGATGAGTGTGGGAGTCACTAGATACCTGTGTGAGACAGCATGTGCATCCTGAGACGCATGCTGTCCTGGAAGTGTTTGCCACAATATTCACAGGCGTTCCCCTTCTCCTCGTTATGCAGCCTCCTGTGAAAAGACAGACATAAATGGGAGCATATTAAGGGAGACAAAAACGGAGTAAGAACACACTTGTGATCATTTCATTGGTTTGACGGGAATGGTGCTCATTTATCAAAATGACTGTAAATGAGCCAGAGTTGGCCTGATTGTGCAGCGTCTTGTTTCTGAGCTGCCTTTGTGAGGCCTCCCAAACCAGGAAGCATCATTGTACTCGTAACAAGAGGAGCATGTTTTTAATTCGGGCTGAATCCCTGGCTGAATGCAACATCATCAGCGTAAGAGGCCCTTGGAGTTGTGAATCACAACGCATGAATGCTAAAAGAACACAGACAATAGGATATCTGGCTAATTTCAGAGTGCAGACATACGCGTGCCTCCACCCGCCAGCACTGCAAGACAGTGAGCACACACACACACACACACACACACTCACACACACATATACACCCCGTACATGCATGCCAACTTACATCCCCATAGAGTGTGGACACACACACACATATGCACTTCTCCTGTGACTGCAATGAAAAGATGATTCGCTGAATGTCTGCCGGCAGCGCAACCTATCATATCATATCACACACATCCAAGCATGCAAGGCATCTGCACGGTTATCCTCACATCACCCGCTAACAGCAGAACAAAAGCGGCCTCGACAGAGTCTGCGGCTCAAGAGCACACTGTGGCTGCAACGAGAGAAACCTGAGGTGCGATTTAACACACGTGGCATCAACATTCCCAGCGTGAGAAGACAAAACTCAGACGCTCTGGGAGTTTGTTCCTCTTTGGCCTCAGTCTCGGGATTTGCTGCTTCTAGTTTTATTTTCTTCAGAATCAGTTTTTATTTGGGGTTTGGTGACAGCCAAGGAGATTTCCTGTTTTCTCACCACTATACAGAATGTTCCAGGCACAGAGTGATGTGTCTAGCTGGGGACATGCCACTTTTTTAACTTCAAGTCCAATCCTCCGTCTCTTATCTGACTATTATTAGTCTGATTAAGAGAAAGAATTTAAACACGAGATGACATTTAAAACGGCTCCAGACTTATATTTACTGTATGATGTTTATGTAACCTAGAACTGGATGAAAAACCTGGTTTAAATTTTGCATCACTAGCCACGTAGTATGTGCCATCTATTAATCATTCATAGATCTTACTCTTTTTTTTTCTCTCTATATATATTTTTTCTCTCTGGCGTGGTGTCAGGAGGTACTTACCAAACACTCACATGTACGATACATTTTGTAACCTGGTTATAAAACACACACAGCATGCCACCAACCCAGGTCCTTCAACCTGCGGACACCCGTCTGTTTCCGTAAGTGAGGAACGTGCATTACCCGCTAGCAGCTTGGCAGCGGCACGCAGCTGAAATGCCAGCCCCAGACACAAACACAGAAAGACTGTGATCTTAATCAGAGGTTAGATGGGTTTGCAGCACATTAGGACTTGTTGTGTTTCTAATGATTAATGAGTCAAATGCTGCTCAGCAGGCACAATTAGAAACATCTGCAATTGAGGGAATCAGCTTTTCATAGAGATAGCTGGTGTGTTTTTGTGTGCAGTGGCAAACTGCCAAAAGTGACAACCTAATAAAGTCAGAATAAACAAATGAGGGAGAAAAAAAAAGAAAACAACAGAGCGAGCCGCAAAGCAGAAGTGATCCATCACGTTGCTGAGGCGTCCAGCCTGTGGTCCCTCTTGAAAGGATTCTCTCTGCTGATGCACAGGAACGCATATCAAATACCCTGAGAGACAGTCTGTTGTGTGAAGCGCACGTCTGTGCGAGGAATCAAACGGAATTTAAAAAACAGAGCTTTGTAAATAAAAGCTTTACATGACACCAAGGCCTCTTTATATCAATCTCCTCACAAAGACCTATTTCAAAACTTGCCGACACATGTCGCTGAAGAGATGAGCACAGGTGTTCCAGAGAATAAATTAACATATCTGCTGTTGCGTCTTCTACCTTTTAACTTATAGTATTGTAAAATGTTAAGAAAAAAAATTCTACAACCAACAAACAATTTCAGTTAAGAGCTCTGTCTTCAGTGTTATCAACTGTTTAGCTCATTTATCTTCTGAACATTCGCATGCAAATCTAATCCACCTCCACTTCCCTCTAATCTTCATTTTAATTTTCTTTCTGCAAGTTTGAGAGGAAAAAGTTCAAGAAACCTTTGAAAAAATGTTCCCAAGACTAAAACTAAGAGTTATTTTCATCAGTTGGTAATATATACTGAACTTTGTGCTGAATTTTCTGTCTTGAATAAAATAAGTTAAAAAATAAAGGAAAGCCTCGGGAGAGTGTTGAGAAATGTAGTGTTGTTGGATGTCTTGTGATGTTACCTGTGCTGCTCAATGGCCTGCCTGCTGTGCAGCTGAAGGCCACACTCTCCACAACACTGCTGGCCTTGATTCTGGCCCTCGAGCCTCATCCCCGCTGCAAATTGGCCCAGCCTGCTCAGGAGCTCCCTGTGAAGTAAGCCTTGGTGCAGCAAGCCGCTGTAGGCCCTTGGATCCAGCGGCACACCCAGAGACGAGGCCACCGAAACGGGCACTGGAAGGCCCTCCCCTGTGTGGTTGGAGGCCACGGAGTAAATGGAGGCCAGGTGCTTGTCAGCAATCCCTTGAAAACAGTCGACAGAGTTCCCCACCACTTGTCCTCCGTCTTCAGGGCTGGTGTGAAGTTCTCGAGCACTGGTGATCACGCTGCCTCTCAGGGGTGTCCCCGGCCCCTCGCCTCTGGCCTGGTCAGACATGCAACTCCCCTCCCCGGTGCTGGACGATCTGCCCTCGCAGCTGTTAGCATCGTCCACCTGCATGGACTCTGATTTGATGCTTCTGGCAGGATCCAGGGATGAGTCCTGGGATACATCTGCGCTGGACTGCTGAGCCTGATGGGAACTCTCCATGTTGACTTCGGTGTCCAGTGGGGGGCTTGATTCAGGAGCTGCTTCAGGTTCTGGACCAGGAGAGCTCCTCTCTGTCACGTGGTACAGTGCGAGGTGGTGTAGGGCAGTGGGAGTGGTGCAGTTGCTTCCGTCCTGTATGGAATGTTTCTTGGACATCAACATGTGCCTCCAGTGCCTGGACCGGCTGTGGTCACTGTGGTCTCCGGAGCTGTGATTCTTCATTGCCATTTCTTCATTCTCCTCCGCCTGGATGGTCTCCAGCACCTTCAGGCACTGTTCTTCCAGGTACTCAATCTCCAGGATCTCAGCAGCATACAGCAGGTCATCCAGGTCCTCAGCTGTGGCCTGGAGCGAGGCAGTGTAGGCGTACTCGAGGATCTGCTGGAAGGTCTTCGGGGACAGGAAGTCCAGGGCATAGCGCAGGCTGCTGCGGTGGAACAAGATCTCAAACATTTTGCTGGTGCAGGCCAGGACTGTGCGGTGTGCCGGAAACTCTTGGCCGTCCACCGTGATGATGACATCACACAAGGTGCCAGTCAGGCGCATCTGATTGGCCCGCTGCAGAAGCGTGCTGGAGTGAGTTGGATTGTTGAGCTGGAGTACACCCATGTTTGTCAGACCTGTATCCACTCGGACCTTTGCCAAGCCCACGCATGAGGTGTGGCTGTCCTCCCTGATCACTTGCCGTCAGCTGGTTGTAGCTCTGTGGTTTGGATGGAGAAGGAGGGAGGGGCAGGAGGGGGGGTCATTAGAGCCTGACTGGCTCACAATGTGATGAAAAACGCAACTAATTAGCCTCCAAAGAACACTTTTATCCGAGCACAATCAAAAGGAATAGATCTGGTATAATATGAAGCAAATTATAAAATATGAATCATATTTTGTCAATTATACATTCCCATATGATTTCTTCAGAGGTTTTGTTTGATGCGCCAAACATGTTTATGTATTTTAATTAAGAATCAAAGGCAGACAGCAGGTCGATAAGCGCAAAGCAACAGTTTCCATTGCAGGTGATTAGTCTGAGGTCTGCTTGATAGCGGTCACGTCTCTGTAATAGCGTCTGCATACTGAGAGGTGACGATTCAATTTGTCAGGCTCCTCACACACACACTCTCTCTTACGCATACATCCCAGCCCTCAACAGGTAAGCCTCATATTCACCAGACGCCTCAAAGGGCTGGTTTTAGTTCATTTAGGATACGTGATTAGTTTCAAATGATTATTCAAATTTGCGTGGAAAAAAAAAATATGCTTGAATAAGTTATGAAACTATACCAAAAATGATTCAGGCATAAAAATGACGCACAATCCAGGCGTGGATTTTATGGTTTCTATACTAAATTTAAATGCTCAAATGAGCGTCTTGGATGAAGGTTAAGCTTTTGTCGGAGCGCTCAGGAGCTCCTCCAGTGATGCCGGCAGGCGGCATCCTCAACTAACCACAGCGCCGGAGCGCATCAGGTGCACACGCACAAATCCGCCTTTCTGATCCAAACGCGCTGAGACAAATGAAACCACTGTCTGCGCGCTTTGTCAGGGCGCGCGTTCAGGCTGTAAATAACGGACCCAGTTTGTGTTTAAAAAAAAAAAGAAAGAAAGAAAGAAAAAATGCTCCGCTGCCATACAGACTGAGTACAGAGACCTGCGGATCAAGTTTGTGAAAATCCTAAATCAGGCTGCGGTCAAAGTTCTGCGCATTCCCACTTATCCGCCGCACTGAATTAATAGCAAACCGACCGCAACTGGCTTAATTTGGAAATATTAATTATTAAAATTAGTCTGACACTGAAAAGTAGTTCATCTGCGCGTATTAGATGGAGTAAAATCGAGAGGAGGACTAAGAAGCGGGGCCGCTGTCACAGCTGCTCTTACCTCCGTGTCCTAACGTCCTCCGCTGATTATCCAGGCAACATCATGCTTCCACATTTCACAGTACCCGCTCCAAACTCGATCCTGCTCCAAGTCGGCAAATCACCCCCCCACCCCTGCCACCACACGTCAACACAGGTGGGGGAAAACAACACTTCCGAGCCCGACTTTCAAAATAAGAGTCCTTTCCAGAAGTAGCGAGAGTGTGGGTGTGTGATCACGGTTGAGCTGCTCAGATCACTGTGGAGCGAAAAAAAAAAAAAAAACTGAAAGTGTCTTTTAACTGGTTTGTAAAATTAGATTATGGTCAGAAAATGTATGGTGGATCATTATTTTACCCAAAGCTTGTACAGTGAAGTAAAGAAAAAAACGTAAGCTGGTCAGTGTTTGTGGTTGCAGAGGTAAAACAACCTTGCCAGTGAGCTTCAAGCAACATAGTTGCTCTTGATTTTATACTTTGTACATGTGTACATTTTTTTTAACTTTGTACACGTAGCTTGTACATTTTCGCAAAGAGCTATTCTTGTTAATGAAATAACTGTTTTACTCTGCCTGCTGCGGAGGATTCTGCACTTGTTCTGTCACACAGAGAATGGTAGTGTTCCAGACACTTTAAAGACACTTTTGTCTTTTAAAGTAAGTCCATTACTGTGGGAATGTGTCCTGCACAAGCCTTGAATCGCAAGGCAGGGGAGGGGCACAAGAGGGATGATTGGTAGAAATCAAGTTTCACAAATGAGCCTTTTAGGTTTTTCCAAATTCAACACTTGACCATGAGACGGTAACATCCCGTCATCTTCGTCCCTCTAAGCGCATATCTGAGAGGGACAAATCTTATCTTATTAAGCTATCCTGGAGACATTTCCTCTGAGTTGCATGTGGCCACATCATTCCTGGTTTAGATCCAACTGAGGATATCTGGTACATGTTATCCTCTGGTCTCTCTGTTTGTTTGTTTTGGTCAATGTTTAACATTGAGACTCTCAAATAACCCAGAGTTGCCACATTATGTCTCCACCACATGCTCTGTAAGCTTTGACACACCTGAAGTTCATTAACTCAGTTTTTAGGATATTATTTTACAAAACATTATTTGTTCTTTCCTATATTTTTTTAAACGTTCCGCTATTAGCTCAAATGCTTTTATTTATCAAACTTCATAGATTACCTTCTCACTTATATTGATCAGCTCTAAGATTACCACCATTGTGGTACCATGTGGGTCCTCCTCATTCCACCAAAAGACTGCTGACCACTCAGAACAAGGACAAAGAACATTTGAGGGTGTCCTGGGGTGTCTGCTTAAAAGGGCGTTAGTGACAGATACTTTGGGTCTTATGGGTTGTTGGGTGGGGTCATTGTGGGTTGAGTTCAATTCCCACAGATGCCATAAGATTGACATCTGGGGAGTTTGGGGGTCGGGTGAATACCTCAGACTCTTTGTTGAGTTTTTTTTTGAGACCTTAACAGTCTTTCTGAACCCCGCTGCTGCCTCATTAGAGCAAACTTCTTCTTAGGAAAGTGTTGTCGTATTTAAATGCTCCTTTTACAGTATTGTTGAATGTGTAGACGTGTACCACTACAGTAGACTAATAGTAGACTAATAATAGACTAATAGTAGCGCTAATACTGATCGACTAAAGTCAATCAGTATTAGCAGGAAATATTTATACTGATTATTGTTAACACATGATGAAAAAATATAAACATGCAAAATGCTTAAATAAATCCTACAAATCTGACAAATTACATTTTTAATTTACCCTGAGGTGTATATAAACAGTATGAATGTTTGTGTACAGAACATGACTTGCTTAGATAAATATTGCGAAGTGAGAGGTGACCAGCGTTTATTCCAGGAATGACACAAAGTAAGAAACTTGTCATCCTGGAAGCAAAGTTTTAAAGGAAATGATTAAGTTTACTCTGAGGTATATCATAACGTTGAAACATTTTCCTTCAACGTTTTGGATTAAAAATGTCCTTTTCTCCCTCCCATTTTACTTTGAAATCAACTGGCCAGACTTCCTGCATCATCACAGCTGTCCTCTGCTGGTTTCACTGCAAACCATCACAGAGGGACGTCACAGATCTGAATGCTCATCTGTCCATCAAAGCCGAGATCACAGACATCTACAACTACTGAGTGACTACGGACTGGGGGGTGGGGGGGCAGTTTGTTTTTGACCTGAAATAAGACGCAGAACGGGTTAATTCATGGTTATAAACATCAGCTCAGCTCTGCTGAGGAAAAATCCCATTAGGTAAGAGAGACAGTGTGACTGAAACTGGATGCCAGGCCAGATCACTGTGGTTGTTGACACTCTGTTGACTCAACATGAGTTCATGCCACAGCAGAGGTACTGAAGGGAGAAAAGCCACGGCTCAAAATATCAACCCCCCCCACACTGGAAAATAGTTTTTTAATATCTTAGCCTCTAAGTATAAAGTTTGCGCCTGCAAAACAAAACAAAAAAACATGCGTCATGTCGCATGTGTTTATCTCCAACCTATCTATCTAAACAAGTAGTCCAAGGAGTTTCCAGCACAAACACAACCTGTCTGTACTGTAACCTTTCAGTAAATAATCCCTTGTGTACATGACATGGCGAAAAAACAAAAATAAATCAGAAAATAGGTCTTTACCGCCACCTGCTGCCTGAAACCTGTTACTGCACGATCTAAAACCAAAACTCTAATCTGGGACAAGAGCTCAGAGGTAATAAAGAAAAAGTAAATGAATCAAAAGACAAAATGGGCCAGGACAAAATTAGATTCTGTAGCCATTTTTTTTTTATTTTGTAAATGGGTTATCGCTCAGACTGTACACAACAGATATTTTCTGAGTTTGACCCAATAAAGCCAAAAAGGAGTGTCCAGAGACGAGGGAGCAAGGTGGTCTGTTAACGGCAGAGGAGTACAAGGAGAGTAAAGCTCAGGTTTGTGTTCGTTTACACTTCAGATTCATGTTTCTCTAGGCATTACACTTATTATCTAAAGCTTTTTAAAAAAGATAGTTCTTCTGTTTTTAGGCAGACCACCCTGCTGCCTGCCAGTGGTATCCTGTACTTGTCAAGCAGTCAAGCTTTTGGTGAGTGAGTTTTTTTTTTTTCATACAAAAGACAAAAACTAAAAAAAAAAAACAAAAAAAAGAAAAGAAAAGAAAAAAAAAAGAAAACAGATTTAAAGACCACGTTACAGAACACTAGAAGAACAACCAGGGGATAGAAATAAAAAAACAGTGTAATTATGCCGGAGCAAGCCCTGCAGGTAACACTCATTAAGTCAACACGGGAACAGCTTTCCCGTCCAAACACAGGCACATCCATGTGCCCTGTAGTTATATGTTATGAAGTACTGATTGAATTCATGCCAAGGCTCAAAAAACACCTTCCTTCACTATAGCTGGCAATATATAGTGCTGTGACCAGAAACAGACGTTTTTATACACTACACGTGTTATAATGACCACATTAGTTCACTTATTGTACTTTTGTTCTAATAATACATCAAATAAAATGAATAGTCTAAATCCCTCACGACAAAGCTATGCTGATTATCATAGAAACTGATGACAAGACAATCTACTGACACACAGGCACAGTGCACAAGCTCGCAGGCAGGAATGGAAAAGAAACCTTTCTAGTTTTTAAATAGTAAAAAAAAAAAAGGCTTTTTAGAGGATTTTTTTTTTTTGTTCCCCTTTTGCTTCAAAGTACAACCCAGACTATGAAGCCAGAGCTTTGATCTGCATATATGTGAGGAAAAAAAAACTATAAAAACTACAGCTGACATAGTTGTTATCCCCCACACAAATGGGTGGTGTATATTTAGCTCGAGATCACGCGACGTTCGCTTGATCCAAAGTTCTTCAACCCTTGGCTGAGAGTCAGCAGTTCCGCCGGCATTGTTTGTTTTTCTGTGAATATATGTGTTAAATGAGTGTCTTTTTTTTCTTTTCTTTTTTTTTTTTTGATCAAATACATTTAGTGAATATTTTACAGCACTATGGTAAGGCAGTGACAGACTGAATAAATTAGATTCTAAATTGGTCCAAATCAGATCTGATCATGCTCTCTCTCTCTCTCTCTCTCTCTCTCTCTCTCTTTCTCTCTCATTGGAGCTGGCTGCGAGTTAATTTATAACATTTTTTGTTCTTCTTTTTTCAATATTACAAATACGATTCTAATCCAAACGCCAAACTCTGGCCTTTGTTTTATCTGTATCGCCAAATCTGTGGGAGATCAACCATCCCTGTAGCAGACAAAGTGAAATAAACTGTAAAAACTTTACAACCACTTGCAGGTCAGACATGCATAACAAGCCATTTAAGGATACTACCTCACAAAGAAAGCCAAATTTTAAAAAATGGAAACAGCTTTACATTTGCACAATAGAACATGAAAATAAGAAAAAAATATTATTTTTAATATAGTCAGTTATTTTACACCTATATTTTATGATAATTCAATACTTGTATGCAATTGCAGATCAAATCAAGCACAAAAAGAATTTCATTTATTGAACTGGTAATAATAGGTAGATTCATCTAAATCATCCTGATGGGTTAAATAAAATAAATCAGGAATAAAAAAAAATAAAAGAAATCTCTTGTGACCTCAAAATAAATTCCTTGAAGCTGTTAAAAGTTTTTGATGCATGAAACAGAAAATGAAAGCACAGGTAAAGTGCGCTCTAGCTAAACGACATGCGCGGGCTGTTTTTGAATATGCTGTTAAGGGCACTGGAAATCAAAACTCCTGCAGTGTTTCTCTCTCGTCGCTGCTGCAAAATGTTTTGAGGTGGGCTGCGGTCATCGTACTGGCCCATCATACTTTGCTCTGGGTGGTATTTGTCTGCATGACACTGTTTTGTGCTGCAGTGATCAACGTATTTGGTAAGTCTGCCTCCTCCAGTTTGCCCTTCTCATCAGTAAAAACCTTCCTGTAGTGGAAAGAAGAGAAAATTTGAAATTAGAAATTGTGGGCGACTCTGGGAACAAAACATCTTAGCGAACAAACACTTTAATTGAACACAGTTGTAGCCATTTATTCTGATGACACCGTCACCCAATATGTAAGAGGACACTGTGTATTTAGAGGTCTTCTTACATATTTCTTCACCACCTTGACAACAATTAGATCAAATAAACAGATAATGACAAACCCACATCCCGTATGGACTTGGATTCCTAACATCAAACAGTAAATGTTGAGCAACTAATGTATTAATCAGTCTAATTCCACTTCAAAGAGATTGATAGAGCAACAGATGAGCTCTGGGCTTATGGTTCGTGATATCCCTGCTGATCTCAAAGCAGTTCAGCGGAGCTTTTCGTAGCTGCCTGCAGCTCTTCTCCGCAGTTCAGAGTAGGAAAACACTCCAGTCGAGTCTCTGTTCTCTACTTGTAGAAGATTTAGGCGATGCTCAGGGGCAGAGAGTGGGAGTCTCAGACAAAGCGTTTTGTAATTATTAAAAGCTTGTCTCAGAGCTGCAATATGCTTCGTTGGTGTTTAAATGACAGTTTCTGCACTGAGGTTTATTAGAGGTTTATTTAGACTCAAGTCATGACCTGACTGAGGGGAGAGTCATAATGCAAATGGGGAGTGAAGCGGCTGCATCGTAATTTTATCGTGGTCTTGGAAAATGTTCTGATCAGTTTTGTCAATACAGAACTGTGCTGCCTATTTCATAGCTGACAGTGAACAAACAAATTACAATTTAGTTGAGGTTCAACTAAATACTTTTTTTTATGGTGAGATTTGATCGTTTTCAGGATATTTATCATTAGTCACAATTATTCACCATGCTTATGTCTATTGGCTCTGCTGAAGGCAATCCCAGCTCGCTTTGGACGAAAGTCAAAAATGTACATCCTGGACAGGTCACCAGTCCATCGAAGGGTCAATTTAAAGGAACATTCTGGGGTTAAACATTTTTGAGTGTTAACCTCCACAGACCCGAGCTCTTGTTTAGTTTGCATTTTTAATTTCTTGTTGCTATTTCTGCTTATTGGGACCTGATAACCACAATTGAGCACCGTCTTTTGACTGGATTTAGCTGTGCATGTGTAGACATCGGGCCACAGATAAGCAGTCCACACATGTGGACACCAGGTCTTAGGAGGCTGAATAGGTCTATTGTCCAAGAACAAACATTAATTGCCATTTTACTGCAAACACATTTTCCGTTCTTGCTGAAAACTGCTTTGAGTCATGTTATTTTGATCCCTAATGAAAGTTGACACTCTTTACCATCTAATAATAGATGTACGGTTGTTTTTAATGCTTCTTCAATCCTGCATCCATTAGTCACTATCCAGAAATCTGGGATTATCTTCTCGATTAATTACCCAGCCTATAAAATGCAAAGTCTCCCAAAATAAAGTGTTTAAAAATCAGTTTAGTGTTGCCTATAGTAAAGAGAAAAAAAGTATTTCAGCTAAATTTTATGTGTTGATTTGAAATGCCTCAATTTAGCTGATGAATCCAAAAGATTTTCCCAGTAATTGCTTTAGAGGTGATATTGAATAGACATGATAAATCCTGGCATATTTTTAAACTTGATGGACTTTCAAATCTAAATTTTGCTGAAAGGTTTTGCATAAAATGTATAAACACCACTTATTAAATTAAAATATATTTAAAAAAGACGAAGAGACCTGGAGAGACTAAGTTTTGTAACGGCCTGCGTGTCTTGAAAGGGGCTCAACTATGCTTGATGTGAATGTTTGAAAAAATACACTTTCCACAATGATGAACACACAAGCACAAAAAAAGACAACCACTATATTACTTCTATCTAAAGCATTCCCCTAATACTCATCCTAAAGTCATTTACCATTACAATATTTTATATTGTGTGGTCAATGGCAAGATGCGGTGGTGAATGAATGGGCGTACAAGTCACAACACTCACACACAAACACACAAAGATAAACCTCTAGAGGGAGTCGTACTCATCGTTGACAGGAGGAGTGGTCTTGGCCAGAGTCTCTGCTGCCTCCACAACTGGGCATGAATGGAGGGCTGCTTCGTCTCCATTGGGCAGAAAGGGAGCAGTGGGTGGGCTCTCTAAGCTAATGAGGTCTGAGTGGGGCCGGGAGGAGGGTCTTCTTGTGCCGTTTCTTAGTTCTAACGCGAAATCTACTCTACCGGGCCCTATGTCTGGGGATGTAAACTCATGCACATCCGATACTGGTGCAAGGAGATCATTTGAGACTGCAGAAGAAATTTGAGTGATTGGTAAAGGTGTGGGACCATCTGCAAATAGAGGAGGAGGAGTTTCATCGTTGGGTTCTTTGAGAGTACTGTTCATTGAAGGGGAGCTGTCTCCAGCAGCTTTGGTAGTGGGCATGTTATTGCTGACTACTACATCAGTGGGTTTGTCTGAGTCAAAGGCAGTAAAGCTATCCCCACTGCAACCTGGGTCTGCAGGTTTAGTATCTGGTTTTGGAGGGGCAGTAGTTGGTGGAAAGGAGGCAGTTTGTCTTTTCTCTGTGTTTAAAGTGACTGGCTGTGTGTTGATCTTGGTCACCGGTGGGCTTGGAGCAGGTTTCTTGGTGTCTGGAATGGCAGGGGGAGGTGAAGAAGATGTAGCGAGAGGGGAAACTGGGGGGCTACTTTTAGCATTCAGAGCAGCGAGTTTAGGAGAGTGTCTGCGCTTCGGTGGTATCGGTGTTCCAGATTTCTGAGGTTTGATCTGTTCTGGGGTTGAAGGAGGAGTGTTTATCTTCTCCTGATCTTCTGGGGTGATGCTTCCTCTCTGCTCAAGCAAGGGGGCCATTTTAGCTTCAACAGCAGTCGAGGAGATGGTGGGAGTTGGCGGGGCCGTGCTGGATTCTGGGGTCGGGGCCGGAGCGGCGAGAGGGGTGGGTGAGGGTTCGTTGGCTGGGGTGGACAAGCTGCAAGTGAGGGTAGTGGTCTCGCTAGAGGGGCTGTCCTGAGCGGGGTCATTTGTTGCAGTGGCTGTGTCAGAGTTGGTGGCTACGGAGGAAGGGGTGTCCAGTGCCAGAGAAGCCACCAGCCTGAGAGAGCAGGGAGAGAACAGAGACACACAGACTAGACACCAGGGTGACTGTGACAGAGGAGGGTGGCCCAGACGAGAGCATGCAGAGGGATTAGTTGGCTTTAGAAATTCACACAAACAGAGACGAAGCAACGAAAAAACAGCAACTATTAAGCCTGGTGAGAAAAATAAAGAAGAAAAAAAAGCATCATGCTGTGAGTGAACATTAAGGGGTACATCTCATACACACACCAACATGGAGAACACTGACTTGGAAAACTAATGTTTTGAAAAAAAGGCACCAAGCCTTCCTGCAGAAAACTACAGCACCACGTAGAACCACCTAGAAATACGGGTTAAACAGTACCAGTGACAATCTTATTCTGAATAATCTCTTTTTTTCCAGACTGCTGATATGAGATGGCTTGCTGAGGTTGTCAAATGACTTTATGATTTGACCACACTTTAAATGGCCTGTTTCTTCTTGTCTTTGACTGGTATTGCTTCAACCTTCATATAATGAAAAAGAAAATCTTTAAAGGCTGGAGAAGAAACACAAAGTACAGTAATCCCTTTGAAAGGAAAAAGAAACAAAAGCAACACAGTCCAATGGACTCCACTCAAGAATGACGGCAACGTTTTGTTTTTTTTTGTTTGTTTTGTTTTTGTTGAAATCCAGGGGTCAAATTTAGTCTCGTTAAATAAACAGAATTGTTCTTTAAAGTGGAGTACAATGTACAACAGCTAAAAAAGACCTGAGCAGTAAGAAGGCTGTGTGCCATTTTGTCAGCTGTTACTCACTCTGGCTTTGTGAGCGGTGTCGTTTCATTGGGCTCCGTTATTACTGCTGAGTTATGGTTGGCTGTGCACTCGTCCTCTGTTCTCACTTCCACTATCGGCTCTTTGGACTCATGTTTCCTGTAGGAATTTTGCAACAATCTTGGATTATTTTACAGTTACTTTTTTGAAATTTAAAAAAATAAAAAAATAAAGTGAGGAGTGGGAAACCAGTTTTACAGTCAAATATCTACATATTTAGGTTGACTCCAGAATGTGAGGTCTGTTTTTTAAAGTGACAGCATAAAAACGTTAAAGTGAGAAAACTCTCAACAATAGTGTACACTGTATTCACGAGTCACGGTACAGGTGACTCAGTCTTCTGTGTTAGTTACATGTACGTCAGTGAAATCTTGGATACTCACACAAAGGCTGCCGATCTCTCCTCCAAATTGTGGCTTTTTGCTCCTGTGCCCGATTTACCGCAAAGGCACATGATGAGGCCACATTTGTTGACGAAGTAGCAGGTGACGTCCACAACCAGCAGCAGGAGTATAAATACTACGACAAGGATTCCAGCCCAGAGCATAATGCCCATAGAGAGAGCTGTCTCATCACCCATATCTGCTGACAAGAGATGGAAAAGAAAGACATTATGATCATCTAGAGCAGGATATACTAGGACAGAAATAAAAGAAACAACAAAATTAAGTACTCGTATGCTACTGTAACCACAGATGCCATAAAAAAAAGAAATAACTTACCTCCTACAGAGCAGCACTGATCTGTTCTAGTCGTTTCTGCATGATTTTGATTGGTTACATTTCTAGTAACTATGAGTTGCATTTTTAGTCACATTGTGGAGTTTTACATTAAGAATCAAAAGTGTGTGTAAATGTAAATACTCAACCCATTTATTTGGTATTAGAAAGACAAGCAAACAAAAGTTTACAGTGTGTTGGTGGTTACATGTCAGATTTTTTGTGGACACAGAACAAATATCAGGTATTCCAGATTTCACAAAAAGGGCTGTATATTTTCATTATTTGTACAGTCCATTTTACTTTGATAAATCCAGTATATGAACACTGTAGGTGCACTAAGGTAAACAAGATCTTCCAAGAGCTAAACTGCAGCTGAGGGAAGCGATTATAAATGTATAAAAATAAGTCTGTAAATCCTGATCACATCTGATAAACATTACATGCACAAGAAATGTTTGGACATTTATCTTAGTTGATTTCTAACTGGTCTTAATAAAAATAAGTTTCCTTATATATGTTTACAGTTTATCAATCTGTGGCAAAATAAACATACAAACATGTATTTTATGGTTAAGCATTTGTCTTCTCAATGATCTAAAGTTAATGTTCCACACCTTTACAGTATAATTTTGTAAGACATTAAAGAATATATTACAGGGTTTATGTAAACAGACAGGTTCAGCTCTGACTGGACTCTAAGGGCTATTTTTATTTTATTCTTTTTAAATAATCTTGATTCCACTATTGATCATTATTGTAAACCGGCACTCCTGTCTGATGTCTAGTACTGATGACTAACTGTACTAATGTTGAGCAGAGTGAATCTGTGGGAGGCGAAAGATTTCATCTGCCTTTGGTTTAACACGTCTGTCTGGTCTGGTCTGAAGCAACGCAACGCGGTTTTCTCATCCGTAAGAGAGACCCTTCTGTCATGGACAAAGTCTGTTTGAAGAAGTGAAAGTGTCCAGAGAGACAGCCAGGCCACAGAAAAAAAGGCAAGCTCTCCTCAACAGTTTGATGTCAATCCCATGTGTGAACTACGATAACAGGAAAACAGTGATGAGGGACAAGATGAGTGATTCCAAAGTGCATGTCACAGATGAGCAGCCCTGAGTGGCTGTGGGTGGAGACAGCACAACCCAGACCAAAATGCACACAGGTCAAGACGGAAATGTTCACGTGGTCCACCACACCAATGTCCAGATCAGGATCAGGCAAGAGAGCAGGAACATTGATAGAGAGAATAAAAAGAGAAAAGGGAAAGAGAATAAAGGACGAGGAGGGGGGGATGAAGGGAAACAAAGAAGGGTGGGGTGGGGAAAACAGAGGAAGAGAGAAAGTGAAAATGTGTCAGGTCTGAAAACCAAAAGTGAAACATAAAAGAAATAAAAAATGAAAATAAAAAAATGATTTCTTGCATTGAGGGAGGAAAAAACAGCAACACATCAAAGCAAAATCACAGCACAAAAAGGGAAAACTACACCATGTTGACTAGATGGCGACTGAGTGGGTGAGTTGAAAATGCTTTAGTTTGGAAAATGAATTAGAAAAAAGTGAGAGGAAGATAAAATGGCCCGCTGTGATGTTTCAGTGAAGCGCTTGACGGGGTCTAGAACCTAAATGGATTCTGACAGGCTGTGAGTTTTCTACGGTTAGTAAAAAGCCTTCAGCTGCAGTTAAGAGCTCGACATATATGTTAATGGTCATTTTAAAGGCTTCTCCTAAACTATTTTAACTGCCACTTTTATAGTAAACAAAGGTTAAATAAAAGCAGTTATTTAGAGGAAATCATTTCATCCTCTGTGGAAAGTGCCTGCCCCAGTTCTGCGAGCACAAACTCAAGCTCATTCAGTGGGGACTGTCAAAACTTTAAAGTAAGAAAACTCAACCGGAAAATCAGTTTTGGCCCACTGCTGTCCAGGAAATCTATTTTTTCTGTAGATTTATTGAATTGTCATTTACCTCTCAGCGCAACAGTTAAAAATTGATTGAAACACTCTGGTTTCAGCTTCGAGTTTGGCTCCTTGCTTTTCTGTTTGTTATGGTTTGGTTTAGTGCGAGTACCTGGAATGGCTTCTGGCTTCGAGGACGTCCTGAAGGACATTGTTGAAGGCAGAGACCTCCCCCTTTGATTCTCCGCCACCACGTAGATATTGTACTCTGTGTCCCACTCCAACCCACTCAGGACCACGTGCTCGCTGCCACTGGGAAGGCGGATTTCAGGTTTCCATTCTGGAGACTGCAACTAAGAACACAGATAAAGAAACACACGTATTAATCTACTAATTTTTATGTTATTCTTTGAAACAATGATGGCTTGGACTTATACACACAAAACAAGTGGTGTATGTCTCATAATGGAACATTTTCAAGCCCATCATGAGTTTCAGATTTGTCAAAAACCGAATTGTCTTTAGGTTATAAACTATGGCAGAACACAAATCTTCATCGCTGATAGACTTGAACCATTAACATATTTAGTAGAACATTTGTCAGAGAAAAAATGTCCTTAAACAATTTATCAAAGTATTGTCTTGTTCAACTATTGGTCAAAAGTGTACATTTTCAACTGCATGACATGGAGTTGTGTATATGGCACCTATGGGTGTATGCTACTGTAAACAAGAGGATTAAAAGAACTTTTCTGATAACAGATTACCCTAAATGAGATGTTTCACACTGAACTTTAAGAACAGTTGTCTTTAAACGGGCGCAGATCTGATAATGACCATACTCACTGGTCTGTAACGGACAAGATAGTGTAAGATGGGAGAGCCACCATCATCCTGCTTGATCCAGCTGACTTTGAGGGAGTTGCCTTTAGGCTGCAGTGCCCCTTCAAGTTTAGGAGGATTTGGATTCCCTGCGAGCACACAGGAACAAGAAGATCACTCACAGACTCATTTAACAGATATTCAGAAGTTATTTTGTAGGAAAAGGCAAAGCCACCCTTAATTATTTGGTGCAGTAACAAACAAAATTGATAGAAAAATGCTGCTTTCCCAGTTATTATCCACATGGGTCACTTGGACTTTAATCTTCTCATGATGGTGGGTCTCGCGTTGTTCTAATTAGAAAGTAAAGCGCAACAACATGCTTATCTGATCCATCTGAGTTGATGCGTACTGCTGTTGCTAAGTGACATTCATTTGGTAAAGCAAAAAGGGCTAAATGACATCCCACCAGTAACACGAGGCCTCGCATTTAAGGGTTCTTTCTCTGTAATTAAGACACTTATGCAGGGTTAAGTTTTTACAGCGTAATAACTTGGTGGAGTAACTCGCATCCTAACCTCACAACACACAACCCTGATGCAGAACTAACCGCTATAATGAAAGACTCTAGTCACAAGTGCATTTGTTCCCGTAATTTTTTAAAACGTAAATGTTTGGTTGTTGTTTACAATATCGTGGCTTCAGTGCCAAAACTCCAGAAATAGAGTCTATCACATAAAAACCAGACAGTGTTAATATCTGAGGAGCTACAACACTGAAAACACACATTTTAAACAGAAGCTGGTCAGTTTCAGAGCCATTACATAATTTATCGGTTAATCACTACAGCCCTAAAATTTAATGTACTCATTAACATTCAACAGGAAAGCCTTGTACACAGGTTAGTGTTCAGATTTGTAATTTCATCGCCTTCAAAAATGTGAACTGATGAGTCTATTTAGTTGATTTAGCCTCTAAAGCATGAGATTCAAGCTTCTGTGGGGTTATCCATGACAAATATTGTATGTAGTAGTGCTTTGCATAAATATTAAAATTCCTTAATTGAAAACCAGAGCAAACAGCTAGAAGTGTGTTGTCAGAGGAAAACAGACTATAATCCCCCTGTAATTAGAAATAACCGACTTTTTTTAAAAGTCTTTTGATTTATAGTAAGACATCCAGAAATTAAGAAGTAACATCCCTCAGGTGGCAGACTATCAATACTACACAAGATTGTTATACAACACTGTGAAGACAGCTCTGGTTCTCTCTCATTTATTCTCCTGAGGCAAATGTCAGGATGACTGATTAATGTGTTACATGGATGCATAGAAGCACATAAAGTGGGGTTTAATTGATGGATTCTTCAGTTAAAGCTTTAATCTTCACTCTGGAATCTGCAACACGAAGTTACCTTCTGCAGCAGGGTGGAGGGTATCATCAGCACCATGCAAGCCCAATAACAGTCACATGAAATGACACGTGTCAGTGGTTGAAAAGGACGAAAGACACAGCAGACAAGAAAAAGACAGGTACCGGAAAAGGAGGGAAAAAATGAAATAAAATAAAAGACCTAAACCAGGGCAGAATGACAGTCAGACACAACAAAACTAACACACAGTTCATCCCGCACATGAATTACTCTGTTTGCAGTCTGGATGTGGAAACTGCTGCAGAGATCAGACAGGCTTTATCTTCCCGACTTAAGAGAATTTATCATTTCCAAGCAACTGATTAATCAATGCTGATAGGCCAAATCCAAATGTCAACACTATCAAACTCAAACAAGTGGCTGAAACCAGACAGGAAATGAGCAGCTTTGGAAAAACACATATTTGGTAATGAGTCATCATATTGTCATTAATCCCCGTACTTAAAATCTGAAAATCAGAACTGCATGAATATTCATATTTGGACCTCGCAGCTCTGGGGCCGGTGCAGCTCAAGAGGTCGACTGGTTGACTTAGAAGTGCAAAGCTGCTGATTCAGTTACCTACTTCCCAAGTTAACACATCACATTTCTTTTCTTGATCAAAAGACTGAACCACTTCAAAAAAAAAAAAGTCTAACATGCATCACAAAACAGAGGAGCAGAGATGATCAGAACATACACGATCAGGATTTCTAGAGGAGGAACTACACACTTTCTGCAACTGCTATGAAGTTACTACAAATGCTGCTAATCACCAAGGGTTGCTGGGTAATCTAGCAGGGAAAGAAACAACTAAGGCCTGAAAAACTAATCTCCTACTATCCCACTACAGAACAAACCTGTGCCTTCAGAGAAAAAATTTAAATGGTTGTCTAAAGAAATGAGAGACAGAAAAGGCAATCAGAATCAGTTTTCTGTTCAAACACCAGACAGTCCATGGGAACTTGAAAGGCTGTGGAAAACAAATTTAGCTTGGAAAGAAATATGTTTTTACTCATTCTGTGGAACTTCGACATGAATATAGATAATATATATTCAGTGACTAAAAAGCTTGTTTTCATTGCAGTAGAGTTTTAAAATGTAAATAATTTGGACCCCCCGTGCATGCTGTTGTTTTTGTTGTGTCATCATTAAAAATAAAAAAAATAAAAAGTGAATCATCATGTTTTGCTTTTCAGAACCAGTGTAAACTTAATAGATTTTCACTAACACACAGGAGAGAATGAAGTCCAGATTTGTGGTATCTAAATAGATGAATTGTTTACTTTTTTTGTAAAAGGGGCCTGATAGATACAACAAACAAATGACCAAATAAAAAATGTGTGAATAAAATCAGAAAATGAAAATAATGAAAATGATATGACCAGCAAACAAACACCATGAAAGCATACCCGTCCTTCAGTATTGTGCACGCCCAACCAAAAGAGGGCACTAAACGCTAAGAATTGAGCTTAAGATTCACTGCAAGTCTGATGCATCCAGAAGCAATAAATCACACTTCACAGTTTTCAAGCAAATTATTACATAATGAGGCCAGAACAACGCTGACACTTTAGTTTGTATGTAATTCAATGTGCAAAATAGCTTCTTTAAAAGTCATCCCAAATGGCAAATGCATTTCATGAAATAATTTCTTTCCTGGGAAAGGCTAAACAAACAAACAGAAAAAAAACCATATTTAAACTGAAAAGGCACTTCTTTTCTGACATTTTGTGTTTATAGAGGTTTGTTTCAGGTAATATGTTTGCAAAGACAGAAATCAAAAACATCACAGCGTTATGTAAAGGGGGCACTTACGGACAGGCTCCGTCTTGAAATATTCACCGGGGCTTTTTTCACCTTCACCCTTGCCATTGATGGCTGATAATTTCACCTCGTACCTCGTCTCTGGCTTCAGGCCCGTGATTGTCACCTCGTTCGTGGAGCCTGTTACAATAGAAAAAAGCAGCTCAAAACCCAGCTGAAAACGCCTGGATGATGTTGACGAGCAGCACAACTAACACCTCCCCTGATCCAACAACGCATGCATAATTAATTCCATCACTAGTAAACACTGATTAGTGCTATTCTCATTTCACTTCAACAATGTTTAAACAACTGATTAATCTATTTAGAGATGCTTTAAAACTAGACGTACTCAGAAACAGAAATAGCAGCTGTGCAAATCATTTTGTCAACTATAATGTGATGTTTTATTCTGGGATTAGAATAACTTTCTACATATCTTTTAATATGTATTCCATCTTAAAATTTTAGTCATTTATTTAGAAATTTATCCCTTTACTGGAGACTAATTTTGTAAGTTTATGTAATAAACTAATCCATTATTTAATTTTCTCTATCTCAGTAAACAAAACTTCTATTAGAAAATGCATTATTCTTGCCAAAAAAAGAAAAAAAACATTTTAAAATGAATCTCAGGCTGATTTGTTTTTCTAAGATCTTGGAAAGGTAGATTTAATATGTGGCAATACATTTTATTTCAAATTCTGTTAAAAAAAACAACTTTAAAATTGATATCACACTTTTCATGAATCTAAAATGAGATGCTATGAGCTGTTTGGAAAAGCACAGAATTATATAATTAATTCTGACAGTTTCTGATAACAACAGACAGCGCAATTTTTCTTTTATTATAGGCTTATACCGTCTTGGACCTCGTAGACATGATGCACCCAGCTGCTTCTGCTCTGCATCCTCCACTCAGCTCTAAACTTTAGGACAGGTACGCCTCCGGTAGATTCTGGTTGCTCAAACTGGATCAGTGCAGTGGTGGAGAAGGGCTTCACTTCATCGATGGATGGAGCAGATGGAACATCTGTGGAGGGAAGCAAATGCAACATGTTGACCACATAAACTGTCAGACGGCCACACACCGACTTTGTCGGGCTAAACCGATCGATTAAAGTGAAGGACTAGGATCACAGCTCTTAAAAAAACCTAAAAGGCTAAAAACATCTTCATCTTTACATGAAATACAATTTATGACAACAAAGTGGCATCTTTTGCCCTGAATGCTCCAATCTCCTACCACCAAAACACAGGTAAGGTTTAGAAAAACAAATGATCAATGACCAACTGGTTCAAGTACCACTTATTCCCAAAGTTAGCCTTATCGATCCCAACTCAAAACAACGAACAATCCCAGAGAACAGTTAGCAGCTTGTTAGATTTTTGAAATCCCTTACCAGACTTGTTAAAAATCTTTGAGCAGGTAACACAAAATTGATAGGTCTATTCACACAGTCAGCCAGCCACAATTAATATAATGTCTCATAACACACAACAGCTATTGCTGAAGAACATGTGTGATCTGGGTGATCAGGAACAGAAGTAAGTGATATTTTATTCAACATTAATAGTACAGCTGTCAAACTGAATAGTGAAAGAAGAAAAAAAAACCCTCTTTGCCCCATTTACAAAGAAAATGACATTATTTAAACAATTTAACAGCTGAAATAGTCCATATCCAAGTAATGGTGGCTGCTTTGGCTTCATACACTCTGGTGTGAACAGTTTTGAACTACATCACTTTGATGTGGGAAATAAAAAGGCATGCTGTAATTGCTGTGGGTGCCCATGTTCAGCTTCTGTGTGAGGAACATGGTTGCTTTCAATGCATTCACTTTGGGCTGCGGCTTAAAACCGACATCCTCTCTGCTCTTTGTTCCATCTGCCTTGCGGCTGAGTGCGGTCACAATGTGATGTGACAATGAAAAGCTGCAATTTAAATACAATTTATTTTTCATACTGCATTTGTTAAAGGGTGCAAAGTAATCTGTGCAGCTATGCATTAGCTTTTACCTTCACACAAATTGAAAAGCTCAGATCTAGAATAATAGAAAGTAAGCAATGGTGATAAATTATCTTTTGTCTTTTTATTTGAATGTAAACAAACATTGTACTGTGTATGTAGTATGATATGGTAGTTGTTTTGGCCAAGTGTATTTTAAGTACAAATTAATGATTGTTTTTTTACAACCAAGAACAAGAAAAGGATCTTGGATCACTTCAGGTTCTTAAATTATCCTTTAACTACTGATGTTAACTTAAGGCTTTGAGATAGTGAATCATGCGCATAACGCATCGAGACATTTTCCTGTTGTCTGTACTGGCCTGATCAAACAAGAACATGTAAAGCAACATTAAAAATGACTTTGAATCATGGCGGCGGCACTGACCAGCCTGAATAAGCAGGAACTCCTTCGATTCTGTGCCCATCTCGTTTGAGGCAGTGCAGTTATAGCTCCCAAAATCATTTTCAGACTCAGGGGTGATCTAAAGAGAAAAAAGGAAAATAAGAAGTTAATAAATAAATGAAGGGCAGAGTATCAACCCAGATGAACAAACTCATGTGTCAAACACTAAGAAGGTGACCTTTTGCTTCGTAGCCTTTTCTTATTTGTTGCTGTGAGCTCTCCTGTTCATGACTTATTCATGTACTTTTTTTTCACAATGAAGCTGAAAGAAAACCCCCTCACTTCAAGTCTGTTCTCATGAAATGTTGATGACAAGGGGAGGGTGGGTGACAGGGTAGGTCTGTATGCACGTGGAAGAACTCTGTGTATATTTAATTTAGAGTGTTTCTTTTAACTCCATGCACCTGCAGGAAGCTGGATAAGGGAGTTCTGAAGATCTTAATGTTGGTGGTGTTCGAGTTAGGGAGCTGCAGTCCATCCCTCAGCCACGTAATAGACACATCACTGGGAAAAGCTTTGACCTCGCAGCTGATATTGACAGGATTTCCCTCCCAGGTATACACTGCCACTGTTCCGTGGATCTTGGGAGTATCTAGAGAGGAGACATGTGTTTAACACAAGCATCCTACAAACACCCTTCACTTCAGACAGTGAAAGACTTAATTCTATTATACACTCATCTTTTGGGGATAAAAACTTAAGAGGAGGAAATACTCACAGCGAACCTCCAGGTAAGCTGTTTGATCATCCTCCCCGATGGCGCTGCGGGCTGTGCAGAGGTACTGGCCAGCATCTGTATACTTGACATACTTCAGAGTGAGGGAGGACACACGAGCGTCACTCCTCACCAAAACATTCCCATCCAGGCTCTAAATGACAGCAGAAAACAGATTGGTTTAGAGAGGCGGGAACAAACGGTTAGAGCAGTTATTCCCCAAAGCCATGTTGGACATTTAAAAAGTACAGTTACACAGAAGGATTTGTGACCTGGAAAAAAAGCCTTTGATGAAAAGAGGAGACATAAGTTTAATGTAACAGGCGAATACTGCTCTATAAAGATGAGGAAATATAAGGACACAGATGACAAGGCAGGGGAGCTTTTAAATAATTGAAATCAGAAAGCATCAGAAACCATCTAGAGGTTTTCTCATGGCGGTTTTGCCGACGTGCCGATGCACAACTGTGGACACCAGGACTTTATCTTCTTTGCAATGCTTGCACTTTTATGTTTAACTGTCATTTTACATAATGAACTGTTAAGTAAATACCATTTTCTGTTGCCATTTATCTGCATGTGTGCTTTTTTGTGCTGTGTTTCCTGACAATGATTTGTCTTCTAAAAGCTAATTATTCAGCGCATACTCCTGTTTCAGTGGCAAAAAGAATATAGTCACATAACTGCAGTAAACGTTCAAATTAAAAGTATAAAGGAGATTCTTAGATGTACACATAGTGTGGTTTCAGGATGTTGTCATATAAAGTTTCATCTGTTGCAACCTTCTGGTCTTCCGGGTCAATAGAGTATTTTGTTGTGTTCGTTGTTGTCATGCGACACTAAACTGCTGGAGTGTAATGTTTCATGCAGGCTGAATTTCTCCTTTTTACAGAAATACTTTTTGACTTATTAAAATATAAAATTTTTTTCAGCAGCTAATGACACAACCTATTGTCACGTTGCTTAAAAAAATGGATTTGGATTTTTAGTGTTTAAAGTGGTTCTCCATTGTACTTTGTGATTTTTTTTTTTTTTTGTTTGTTTTTCCCAAGTCGGGGACTGTAGTGTAGAATATCTAGGCTTCCCTTTTGTTTAGTTTTTTGGCTTTGGTCCAAAACACAGGCAAAACAATGACAGAATGCTTCTACACATATTGAATTAAGGGCCAGCCTGGACAGCCATGTAAGGGAAACCAGCGATAGTTTGTATTCAAATTCCATGCACAATAGCACGTCTGGGGAATGCATTATGCATAGCAGATACCAGGACATGAGAGGCACTTGCATAGCACACACTAGCCTTTTATTCTGACCCCTGTGCACATAGCATTCTTGGCCAAAACCTGCAGTACTCTTTCCAACTACTGTATTTGTGCAACATACTGTGCAAAACCACTGAAGGGTGCTTAATTTAAGAAAAACAAAGCACTTTGAGACCATATGTTTGGGTGCCTCAAATAACTACCACCTCAAAGTCATGGGTCTGTTTAAGTCTGAAAACATGTCATTCAATGGCTGGTTCTGATGTGCAAGGTACTGTGACTTTTCAAAGATAATCCTACTAGAATTATCCAGCATCCCCAACTTGAACTCCATTGAACTTCATATAAATTGCTGTACGTCTGAAGTGAGTAGTGCCAAGCTGTGACAGTGGTTTAAAACTAAACATATTAATGAAAGGCACACCTCGCGAAAAAGGCAACTGGGTTGTGCTGAGCTGCTGAATCGACACCCTAAACACAAGCTGGTATAAACAGAGTTGTAAAGATTTGTTCAAAAAGGGAGCTTTTTACTAACGATGAGGGGTGAAAGTAGATTTAATTTCTTGCTGGAACTTAAGCAAGTATTTGTTTATGAGTTTAATGTAGTTTTTTTTTTTTTTTTAAAGAATATATAGTGTGTTAGACACAATTTCCCAGAATGCTTGGAGCAGCATGTTTGTTCATGTAGCCTTAAGATCATTGTTAATTATCGTTCATGAGATGTAATCTTCCTATAAGCTTTGCTGTTTTTGTGCTGTAAACAGTTTTGCTGTTGGTGGAGGATGGATGACACCATGACTAAAAGTGCAAGTACAGTTAAGAACCGCCCCCAGAAGGAACAGTTTTATGTTGGTCTGATAACGAACAAGGACATGCTCTGAATGTACCTTCACTTTGGTTACAACAGCGAGTTTCTGCCACCAGCATAGGTCACGTTAAAGACCCACTAAAATGGATTTAAAATAACCGAGTGATAACTTTACTCAGCTGCAGTGAAAGATCATGACACGGACTTTTGCAAACCAGAAATGATTTATATGGAGTACATGGTGGGTGCTGCACCCCACTCTGGAACCCATTCATTTCTTTGTGTTGCGTTAGCATGAGAATGCCTGAGAGCAGCGCGAGGACGTTTGTGCCAATAATGCCCCAAAGTTAGCCAATATTCAGTATTCTACGATGACACCTCAGCGCATTCAATTGCAGATAATCTGACAGCACACAAAGACGATAAAGGGGAACATGGTTTTGGGGATGTCCCACCTTCTTGAGCTGTACACTACAAGTTTAAAGACACTGTGGCATGAAGGGTAAAGCTTCGTGTGGAAAGAACACCCCAACAACTTGGGCTTAAAAGATGTCTTTAAAAAGTAGTAGAAACATGAGTTCTTCTCTTACAGTCAAATGTTCTTTTAAAGTGGTCTGCTGCCCCAGCGGCTCCAAACTGTGAACCGTTTGCGAGCCGTGGTGCTTCTTTCCTCAGCGGGCTGTCAAACTTCTCCTGACGTATCCTGAAGTACATCTAAAAACTGTCAGTGTGCAGCCACAGCTCCTGGACGAGCCTAAGCTCTCCCAACTCCTGTCTTTATTTGGGGATATCATCAACCCGCACATCCTCGTCTTCTCTGCCACAGCTCGTCTCCTCCTCATCAATACATCGAAAGCCAGAGCTTTTATTTCAGTGACAAGTAGAAAGACACAGTGCTCATCCATCTCCGCAACTTCACAACCTAGTTAATATATGCTGACCACTTCCTGGAAAGCTTTTTTGGTCCCCTAGCAACCAGCACCCTACATGGATGCAATTTGTCCTGGTGTGCCCTTCTTTCCACTGCTGCACCCCAACATCAGTGGTGAGCTCTGAGGCCCTTTTTAGAGGAAAGAGAAAGTAAACTATGTGGTGTTTAAGATGGTGTACAGTTAGAGTATGTGTTTCCTTGTTGAGAGTGCTACTGTGACTGGTTTTTAAATGCAGGTTTTGGGAGTCAGCTGTTCTCTTCTCTTACTGGAACAGCATTTCACTTAATAATCGGTCCATTCTGGTTTTACTTTCACCCCCGGACATATTTCGCTTTTAGGTTTTAGTAATGAGTTTGCTCCATTACTATGTCCTTTTCACTTTTTCACTAATATATTATGAAAGAAACTAAACCTATGGACACTTTTCTTACAAGCTACAGTCATTCATCCCCATAATGAATATCATTATTACCTGTGGAAATGAATGTGTTTATTATAAGTTTTTATTTTCATACGTCTATTTTGGTCCTGATTTTTCTTCCTCTTTAAAATACATGTAACATTTTAAATGACTAAGCAGATTTAAGATATAATAATTAAATACAACTAAACTAAGACCAGAGCTCCCTGACAGATTCCTCTGCAGGATAAAGAGTATAAAGACTGAGGAAGCTGAAGAGCATAATATTGACACTACACTGACGACGTGTTAAACTTGTGTCTGATCAAATATGAAATGGCCAAGAATACAAATGTACCTTCCCTTGCATGGCTTATTAAATGAAAGCTAGAACTCAGTATGCTCCTCCAGGCTCAAGCCCCCCTCCTGTGTGATTTGTAATGGGATGTCTTACACAGAGACACACACTGATGAGCTCAGAGTGCAGGTGGGGGAGTAAAAAAAAAATTTAAAAAATAAAAAAACGATTTCATTGTGTCAGGAATCCATTTTCCATTGAATTCAAACCAGAGTACGCATGACCAGAAATCATAAATAGCTAGCCTAGAATTTAATAAATATCTTTCTTAAAACCAAAAAAAAAAAAAGTTTTTCAGTGATGCATGTGTACATGTTTCTGGAAACAGATCACATTTCTTAATTTTAGATGAAAATCTGATATAACTATGGTGCACTTGTTAGGGCTTTTTAGACCTGGCTAGTTTTAAAGTAATGAGCAGATCGTTAATTCAAGTGCTCAAAATGACTCATTTGTTTTTATAATCTTTAGTTCGCTGCTTCACCACAGCTTATTATTGTTGGGAAAAAATGCTGAAAAATGCAAGAACATGAAGATCACAGTTTAACACAAAGCTTGTAATCACCGTCAGCATGTACTTCCTCCTCTGCAACGAAGAGTGTTTGAGATTTTAAACTTTGTGCAGGTTTATGTACCCACGGATGATATAATTAAATATTGACAGCTGATATGATTAAATATTGATTGTTTAAAACATTTTTCCTGATGTGCACTGCTCTCTGTAATTTGAAAACAGCAAGACTGTCTGAGGAATCAAATGGTCAAAATAAAATACACAGTTGTTGTCAAATGCAACATAAGTATGAAGAGCAATGACAACCCTACAGAGATGGGTTGTTCATAAGTGATGAAGAGCATAAAACATAAATCTGATAGAGTTCTTATCCCCAGGCTTCACACCGATTCGCTCAGCTCTTTCTTCAGCTAGTTTTCATTCTGCTTTTAGCAAAAGTCCCTTGACACCTCTTTTACTTGATGCACAAAGGAAATTCACCATCTTAAGTGAAAGAAATCAAAATTAAATTAAATGCTAATGTCAAAACTACATTTGGAAGTTGTAATTACTTGACTGTTGGCTGAGTGACATCTGAGTGGAAGGACAGAGATGTAAGAACCAGGGAAAAGAAAACACAGGCTGAAATCAGTAAAAATGTGTTCAATTTTTACTGAAGGAATAACGAGACTTCCACTGGCCTGCTTCTCTACCGCCTCATTCTCAGAGTTTAGACTCTCGCTGACCCTCATTTGATCAAGAAGTTTGATCTGCATCCATCCAGAATTGAATTAGACTTCCCTGACATGAATGATGGATGGGTTTAGGAAAAAGCCATGCATTTAGAATACCTTGTGCTGCTCAGGCCGAGTCCATGATGCCTGCAGAGGACAGAGAGACAACAGACAGAAGGCAAAGCATTTCTTAGAAAGCAATCCTCATCCACTTCAACCTGGGATGCTGCACAGCGCATGCAAGTATCGAGTCCATGTCATTTTCTGTGCATCCAGAGGACCTGATCTGGGTGTGAGAAGGTGCGAAAGCCTGCAGTTACAATAAGAGCTAAATTTACAACATGATTTCTACATCCACAAACCAGTTGGAACTCTGCATATGTACACATGGTCCCACTCATACATTTTAAGGATAGTTGCAGTGAAGCTTCCCATACATGGGGGATACAGTTAATCTACAAAACTTAATAGAGTTGAAACTTCTCTCTTCAAAATTTCCTTTGTCTGGTGTTCCTTCTTTTTTTTTTTTTTTGTTTAGGTTTAGATTTAGGTTAGTACAACCCTAACACTATATGCAGTTACAGGACCCACTGTGGATATTTAGATGAGAAATGCATGTCACACAGGCCTCAAGATTTCCTTCTGTGTGAAGCTCATTATGTGACAACAGAAGTATTTTGTTGTATTTATTTACTTTTAAACTCCACATATTTATGTGGAGTTTAACAGTGCTGTTATCTCTGCTCCACACTAAAACAAGAACAGTCTATTGGGATCACGATTGCACAAATTCTTACAGATAAGAGGGTTATTGGTTTATCAGGAAGAAGTTACACTACAATTACACTACAATCGAGATACCAGCCTTCTTCAGTAAAAGCAGTGCACCAATTATCGGCTCTCAATCCGTGTTCCCCATGACTGGAGTCTTTATTTGTGGAAAAGCCTGTTCTACAACAAGAAATACCAGTTACTAGCCTTGTCAGTCAAACTATTAAACAACCCAGTTTTGTTTTTCAATAAGCAATGAAGCTTTTAAAATGAGCAATTTTCTCTGAGCTCTTTTTACATCCCACGTGAGACCTGGAAATAAGTCTTTGCCTTAAGCTGGTCTGCAAATAAGATGTTCCCCTATGAATGTTAACAATGCACGTACAACAGTCTGGAATGAGTTTTGTTTTTTAACCTCCCTGTCATGTCTTTCACTATATTCTAAGTCAGAAATAGGAAAAAAGAAGATAAAATCAAAATGCCACTCATTGTCACGATTCAGGGGTTTGGTATGTTAAATTAAAAATCCCAATTTAAAAAAGCATATCTGATTCACTGCTTGTGAGTTTGACATTTAAACATGTTAAATCATATACAAACAAGGGATGATCTGTATCATCATGCTGGTGTTAGAGCCTGAGGTAAAAATAGCATTTAACTGAATACCAACTCATTTTATATCATGGCAGATAAAATCTCTGGACATCACAGACTTCAAAAGGATGTAGACAACATGCTACATCCACTCATATTACGTGACATTGAAAAACTCCACGAGACAGACAGCTTTTTGGACAGCATGCTCATGATGGTGCCAAGAAAATGTTAAGCGTGAGAAAGAGATGCGATGGTCTACAGAGCAAAGACATATTTAAGCGCAACGAATGCAATGTTAAACAGCCATTTCATCAGGTGCAATGGTAAAGTAAATGAAAGCAATCTACTGGAATAACTGTTGGGAAAAAAACAGTGATTCAAACCATCAATTTCCACATCCAGAAGAGCCCCTTTATTGTCCTCATTATCCCTGCAGAAGGCTTATTAAGGACATAAGGTGTGTTTGAATTCATCTGGCTTCACAATAGTTCAGTCATTAATCTTCCATTACTACTGAAATAAGAATAAATGGACACAACAGAAAGAGAAGACAGCTAAATACTAATTAAGAGAGGTTTTTTTTTTCATAAAGCTAGGTGTACAGTACAGTGTACAGCACAACCCACTGTGCTCTGTATGTGATTGCATACAGCAGTTGGCTGCATATCACTACAGTGCTGTGAAAAAGTAGCAGCCCAATTAAAACAAGCAAAGCAGCAGTCTGGAACATCGCCACCTTGTCCACATATTCAGCACTGCTTCTGCTCTAAATGAGCTGACAAGTATCGCTGTCATATCTGTGACAGGTGTTTGTTTGAGACAAAAGGACAATGGACAACTGCAAAAAACATAAACCACACTAACAAAATCACTTCTCTGAGTAAATGGGAAGAACAATATGTTGACAGGCTCTTTGGGACTTATCATTTTTACCAGCTCGTTGTTAGCTTCTTCTGCAGACAATAATCCCTGCTCTTTTGTTTGATACAAACTGTAATGCCTGCGTGAAGAGACCAACGCAGGAATGAATGAGACATACTGAGCTGTGTTCACTAAACACTGGACCCGGACCGTGTTTTACTCGCTGTATATGTCACCACTGAAATCTTATGATTATGTATGTTTGTTTTGTGCCAATAATTGCTGAGCCATTGCGTCACACAAAACTGACTGGCATCTTGGTAAAGACAATCTTACATCACACGACAATGTCCCTCACAGGCGTGCTGTACTGTCGATAACAAACCTTTTGTGTCTGAAGAAAGAATATGCTTTCTGCACTGGAACGCAACACTTGAATCATATCTGTTTCAGAGGCCCTGCCTCCTCTGCTGCCTCACAACACTGATTACACATTCTCTTAAAACACATCATTGCTGATAATACTAATAATAATAACCACTAATTTTTTCTCTTAAGTCTTTAAACTGTAATTCCAGTCTGAATTTTAGACAGCACTAGCATTAAACTTTATTCACAGCCTTCAAAAAGAATCTGTTACAAAACACACAAAACACTGAAACAAACCCCCTTTTATCAAATCAACTAGAAACATTTATTTGCTTGTAGGTTTTACAATTAGCCCTATTTCTTCTCTCTGTACAGTTCAGAATATTTCCTGATAATCCCAGCTTGAACTCTGCATCAAGAAGAATTTTTAATATGTATTCAAATAAGCAAAACATTCATTATGTAGATAATGAAGAAAGCATGGATAAATACTTCATTTACATTTTCAGTTATTAAAACAAAACACTTATCTAAAAAGACTTGGAGCAAATGCGTTCAAAGAACAGAACAAAATATCACTGGAAAGTGGATGAAAGTTTTTGAATAAATTTAGCAATGTATCCCTTTGATAGTAGAAAAAACACAAACAAAACTATCCCCAGATAAGCACCAAGTGGAATTTAAAATGTAAGTCTAAGCAGGCAAACTCCCACCAGTCTCTAACATTTTTGAATATATTCCTTTTATCCTTGTTTCATAAATGGTACCAGATTTTTCTGTTGTTCATACAGTAATCCTCAACCCTCACACTGTTCCGATCTTTGCTCGGAGTTACGGGGCAAGGCTTCTGCCTGCTGATACTTTTGAGTAGGAGTTTATTCAGAGTGAATTAGTTTCTCCTCATTTTAACTCCTCAAGCTCAAGCTGGAACGGAACACAGTCGACAAAGATGTCTGTAGTGTTAGACAAACAATGAATCAGAGAATAAGTTGGCTTTATCATCAATGGTTTTGATATTTTAGGGAATCTGAGCACGCATGTGATGCAGCTTCATTGGCGGCAACATCAGCGGAGGCAAAAAAAGGTGATTGATAGTGAAGATCAATTAGATACACATTTCAGAAAAAATATTGTGAATGTTTTAGAAGACACGAAATGCAGTGAACACATTTGTTAAGCCAAAAGGTAACACAATGTACTTTGGAGGGTGGCTGTTTATGTAAACACAAAGTTTGCTTATTTATTCCACATGGCACCTTTTAATAATCTCTGAACAGACGTTCATCAAGGTTTTACTGATTGAAATGGGCCACGGCAATAAACAGGTGCACATGCCTTCTGATACTTGGTTTTTCTGAGTCCTGCACCCCCTTCCTTCCCCGCCCCCAACATCACATAAAAGTTTGAGTTTGTTTATATTCTCATTTTATTGAGCACTGAACCATGCAACAAATCTCAAAATGTTAATTGATGCACCATATAAAGCAGATGACTCAATTAACAGGTTTGTTGAAAGTACGGCTTATCGACCTGTACAGCAGCAATGGGAGATGAAATTGCTTTTTAACAAAACTATCAGTGTATTCCCACTAAGACTGTTGTGGAGTAATACCAGATAAACTTAATATGAGATTAAGAGACATACTAAGGATAACTTGCAGCCATTTGCAAAAGTCAGTACCCCCTTATTTTAATGCTTTTTTTGTTTTTGTTTTTTTTTTGCACAAAACAGAAAAATAATCTGATCACAATGGAGCTTAGTGTCAAGCAAATACAACCCCAGCTGATCATAATAAAATGAAGAAAAATGAAAAAAAAGAAAGAAAATCGTGTGGCCGATACTAAGTACCTTCTGATATCGCTTTTAAATTATTTAAGACGGTACGTTTAAGCCAGATGCTGCAAATCATCAGCTTTAATGAACTGATCATCAGCAGTGTGCAGACATCTGTAAAAATAGACATTTGGGCAGTTTACTGGTCTGAAGGATTCAAGTGAGACAGAGATGAGCGTATGATGGTTGAGAAGCAATTACCGCTGCACATCAATCCGGAAATGCTTGTGGAACCATTTCTAGATTTTACAGAATTCAGTATTCTATAGTAAGAAAGCTCATTCACAAGTGGAAAGTAGTCAAAATATTTGTTAATTTTCCCAGGAGTGGACATCCCACCACATCTATCTCAGAGAAATACAAAAAAGAAAAGAGCTAAATGTCAGATCCTACCTGTACGGAAGAGTATTAGGGCCAATGAAAAAAAAAAGGCCAATGAAAAAAACAAAAACAATTCTGACTTTAATCTCAGAATTCTGACTTTAATCGCAGAATTTTTTTTTTTCATTGGCCCTAATACTCCTCCGTACCGTACAAACCTTTTCTGGTGTATAAGAAAATTTTAGCAACGGTGCCCCTTAAGGGTGGCCTCTGCCGGCCGACCACTGTTATTGCAAATTCTCCTCATTGTCTCTGCTCTGTTGCGATTCAAAGTTGGTCAGCCCCCCTTCTGGCTCGAGGCCCCAAGCACTTGCCCGGTATGCCTGTTGGCAAGCAGCGCCTTTGATTATGCTAGCAGTGTCAAGTATTCATTTTTTCATTCATTCATACCACGCTCCCTGCAATGACTCTGTGCTGCCCTAGGGGGCGCACTCCCCACTTTGAGAATCACCCTTCTAATTTTTAAAAGTTGGTTCAACTGGGGTCTAGTAAAGGAAAAGATACAAGTTACACATTTGTAGAGGTACTTATTGCAATTATTTTCTTTCTTATTGGTTTCATTTATGTACAATAAATTATGATAAGGGGTAAAAAGTTGATCATCTGAGGTTGCATTTGCCTAATATTGAGATATCTTATTATTTCTCATTTTTGTTCTGTGTAAAAAGAAAACTATTGTTTTATGACCAATGTCTGCAGATGCTCATACTGTTGACCAAGTCTTCAATAAAACATGAAACCGTCTGACTAACTGGAGAGCCAAAGAACAGAAAATACATTCGAACTAGCTGCTAATTATTCTATTAATCAGCATCACACATCTGAACGCACAGTACAGATCTGCGCCACAGATCTTTCTGACCAACATGAAAATGACACCTAGACATATTAATGAAGACATGCTTCCTGTCAAATCCTGTAAAGGATTTTTGTTCGCCGTGTTCAACCCAAATGAATGTTGGAACATTCGTCACACTCATCCTAGATGAAATACAGCTGTTGTGATGATCACAGATAGCATGGCAGACGGACATCAGATGGACAAACAGAACGAGACAACTAAACAATTAGCAGCCATTTTCTTGCGCATTTATCAAAGGCACATCACAAAAGCAATTACCCTTGATGGAAATCATATGTATCGATGAAATTCCAAGCAATTTGCATCTATATGATTCAGTGAGCTGCTAATCATTTCTTTGAAAAACAGCTGTGAAGAGATTACCGTGCATACTGAACACTACAGCGGAAAACACACTACCACCACTGCACAGCTGGGTGTCAAATGACAGGTCATGCTGCGGCACACCAGCAGATACACTTGGAGAATTTAATAGATATTGGATATTTTAAGTTTTGTGTTTTTTTTTCTTTTTGGATAATAACAAGAAACCTGTCCACAATCGGGTGAGACCTGCAGAGTCAATCTTCATACCAACCGCAAAGGCTTTGCTCAGGCAATGTCTTTTCTGAAACTGTGATGTGGAATGAGTCACTCTTGATCCATCATGACAGCTTTAGGACCAAAAAAAAAAAAAGAAAACAAGAAAAAAACAAGCCCAAGTGGCACTGACAGCAGTGAAAGTCATGATACACCAGCTGGGAGATGTGTTCCACACTCAGACTCCTCATGGGAGCTCGACGCTGGATAACAAGGCTGAAGTGAAGGCTGTAACTCGGCGGTGCGTCCATGTGTGCCAGAGTGCCTAGCTACTGTACATGCGCTCGCTTGCCAACAACAAAACACAGGCTCATGATGTGCGTCATATGGTGGTAGTGTGTTTTGAGCTTAAGAGCAAGGCTCCATTAAAAGTGTATCTTTCAAACATCGAACAGACATGACAGGTGGCTGTAAAATGTCTCATTTGCATGAAGAATGTTTCCTGTAGTCTGCTTGAATTTTTATCAGTTGCAGTGGATTTCAATAAAGACCTGTTTTTACATTGGAAAAAAAAAAAAAGAATCTGCTGTAAACCTCTTATCAACTCCTGGCCTCTATGATCGATGTTTCAATATTCTCAGTTTTTTCTGCACGGAGGTGAGGATTTGATATTCAAAGGATAGACTTTTAAGTGGAGCACTTTTACCCTCAATTTACAAGCAATACCAACATAAATGTTAGCCAGTCTACAGTATTATGGAGATGACAGACAGACTGAGCTGGCTCGAGTTCAGGCATACCTCATGCTGTGATGGAAAGTTTGAAACGATCAGGTAAAAGCGACACAGAAATGGCATTTCCATTTGATTGCATTATTAAGCTAATATTTTTATCTGATCTTGTGAAACAAGCTCTACCCTCTTTCTATCACAAGATCAGTTAAGTTTTCAGGCCATGTTTGGAAATCATGCAGCAGTCAAATCAATTTCAAGAACCCTGATGAGATCATTTCTTGGGATTTTCAAAAAGCAGCTGGGAAATTTTCAACAAAAGGATGATTTGATTTCAGTAGATTTTGTCATTTCTGAAGGCGTACTATAAATACTACTCCAGTACATTTCTGTGCCACACGGATTTCATACCTGATAGATCCTGTTTAGATGTGCCTGTAGGGAGAAAATGTAGTGCATGTAATGGATTGGCTCCAAAATTTCTCTATGAACTGAAATATATCTCATGAGAACTACCCTCCTTATTACCGCTCAACTGTAGCAAAACAATGAGAGCTTGAAGAACCAGACCATGTGGGAAATAGATGCATGAGAATACAGTCACGTATTCATCGGTTTTGATGGTTTGCACATGACATTATGTAGAAGATATTACAAGGGGAACACTGAGGAATTCATGATATAATGGAGGGTAAAGAGCTGGTTCTCAACCACAAACAAATTTGAAAAATGGAAGCAAAAGTATTCACAGATCTCATAACAATTATAACAAAAAAAAAAGTTTTCAATCACTGGCATGAACAGAATAATGGAAATAGTGATTGAAAATATTAAAACACTTGATGTTTCAAGTGCTCATTTTAGAAATGTAATAAGAAGCAGACAAAGTTCAATTGCTTTCATTTTTTTAAATTAAAGGAAATTTTGAATTTGTGTTTCTGGAGCTTTCTTTACATCAGAGAAAGCCCAGTCACACCTGTGTGTACTCCGTTTCTACTGTTTGAATTTCACTAAGATAATTACATAAGATCCACTGGGCCATCTTGAAGCAACTGCTAATTTAGAGAAAATAATCAGCAGTTTATAAACCTTGTTGAAGCCACTTTGCAGTTAAATTGCACAAGTCCCCCACCTGTACCGAATCAATACACCTGAAAGTAGGCTAAAGGTTTTCAATTCCTCTCCTTGAAACACCTGTGTCCTACAGGTTTGTTTTCATCTCTGGTGGTTATGGTTCCTTCTGTCCCAATTTCACATACCAATGCATCATCATAAAAATATAAACTAAAGAAAGAAAGTATGCAAGTAATCTATTTTTTCTATTTTGTTTGAAGCAATGGAGAACATGCATAAGAGAAATGGATTGAAACCTTGTTAGAAATATATATTTTCATTTTGAACATTTTACAAACTGTATAAGAAATGTGTTTTTATTGATAAGTTTCTGTTCTGCTTTTAACAACAAGAGATTGTCATAGTGTCATTTTAACTTTTTTTTTTTTTTCAAGTGTAATTTAGGAATTTTGTAATTACGTTTAGGCTACAATTGTAACAGGTTGTCACAGCTTGCTTCAACCCAAATGTGGTTCATTTCAGGTGGTCCTAAAGCACCAGAATTTGAAACCTTTGATACCCAGATTTTTGGCCATCCCAGTCATCAACACTTCTTTTTATTTTACCTGCTCTCCCTCGGTGAAGACGTGCTCACCATAGCTCCAGCTGATGGTGGGGGTTGGATCTCCTGACGCCTCGCACGTCAAAGTTACCTGCTCCTCCATCTCTGAAGTGGTCAGGTTTACAATGTAAGTGATTTTGGGTTTAACTGTTAAGAAAAAAAAAGTAATAATAATTTAACACAACTTCTTCAACATTAAAAGACAGCCAAATAAGTGATCCTGGAGTACAAACACAAACAGAAACTCCATGGATTTGGTATGAGTTCAAAGGGAGCATGAGCGTTAGCAGTTGACAGGTGGAAAGGATTTTTATGGCAGCAAAAACTCTCAAGTTTTTTTTCACTGCAAGAAGTTAGGTTGTGATAACCACATGTGGATCCAAAGGTAATTAGCGTAATAATCTTTTTAGTTCATTTGAAAGTGAGAGGATTCAATTTTTGTTTACTTTTGGGGGAACTGTCAAGTTACAGTACGCCGGAGTCGACCTAAAAACACAGCAGGGTTTGTTAATAGTCAGACAAGCTGGCTGACGCAAACGTGAAGTGCTACTTCAGAGGTGAGAAGCTCACTATCACACTGTACTCTTATTATTCCACTCTACGAAAGATAGTTGGAAGGACTAAGCTGTGGAGTTCATGAATTGGAAACCTCCTCACTATATTGAATATGTAACATTTTGCTCATAAAAGCAGGGCAACTTTGGGTAACACAAACTAATAAATAGTGACTCAACAGTTCTTACACTTTTTGTGTTTTCTGCAAAGTTGTTCAGTGCTCCAGCTACCTACTTTACTGGTTTTAATACTCTTGATTTAAATGCCACGATATTAAAAACCTGGTCTTGAAATCAGATTCTTACTTTAAGAAATGTATTTGTTAGAATTCTCTTTATGATAGTGTAAGTTATTGTCCTTAATATGCAAAGTCTGCTGAGATTATATTCTGCATTTCTGCAACAAATAAATGAATGAATGAATAATTGATTATTCCTTAGTTAAAAGAAAACAAACACAAAGAAACCCGGATTTAACTAGTTGCTGTTTTTTTATTTTTTGGTGGTTTGCTTAATAGATTACTTTTGACTATAGTAATTTAAGTTACCAAGACAAACAAATATAATTGAGACAAAGCTCAATGTTGTGCCCTGTTAAGCTGTATTATTCCAAGAAATAAAAATATGCAATTAAATTTTTATTAGCCAGTACTTTGTAAAAAAAAAAATGGATGCTTACAAAGAAACACATGATTTTAGCCTTGTTTACTTTGATGTAAGCCAACCACAGCTTTGTGAGAGTGAGAAAATCTTTTGCGGTAACGAAGTAAACAATGTGTTTTGACAGATGTCTTGAGCAATTTTGTAATAATTGTTTTGTCTGAAGAAACAGGGACCCGCCACTTCTGTTAAGTAAAATAAACAACACCAGCCAAGTAATTGCAAATTAAACCAACATAATAATATATCTTCATATTAGGATTTCTACTGAACATATAATTGATGTGACAGGATAATATAAAGCCCAGAACAACCTAGTGGGCACAAACAAACACAACGACTCCAAAGAGTTCAGCAGAGCTCATCCCACTTGTCCAGTTCTTTCAAATGTAAAGCTGTATTCTGACATAAAACCATCACAACCCACACCAAAACAACACCTTATTCTTGTCCTCTTTAAATCAGACACAAAACAATACTATTGTTCTTCCCCCACATACATGCTCATATACCTCATTCCCACTCACTTGGAACATTACATAGTGCTACTAGTTTGTGTGTGTTGCATATTAAACAATCTGCCTTACCAAACACTCTCAGACTGAGCTCCTGATCAGCCTCTCCAGCTTTGTTCTTGGCAATGCAGGTGTATTCCCCTTCATCTAGTTTGGTAACATCCATTATTGTCATTTCTGAGCCATCTTCGTTAAAGCTGTACTTGTCTCCTGCGTCGAGGTCGAGCCCGTTCCTGCAACATTCAAGTGTTAGACGCCACATCAATCGATCCAAACACCAATCTTCATCTCTTTCTGGTTAAAATCATGCTCCCAGAGTCTCTGGAAAACATGCACTACGTTTTAGGTCCCTGAGGGATAAAGTGAGAAAGGTCAGCAGATGATGTACAAAAGTAGTGATGAAAAAAAGTGAAAGCTGAAAGCATTTTTGTTAAATCAAAGTGATTTCTTTAGTCAGCCTTTTGACACCTCATGTTTAAAATCAGTCTCACCAAAAAGTCAAATTTATTTTGATTTTTTTCACAGTGGAGTGAAAAGTCTCACCGTTGCTTGCTTTGTAAAAGAGATCATGCATTCAGGCTTCTGTGTTTTAGAGATGCTTTCAACAAGCTGGTGCACTCTAACTGCATTAATATAAAACTGAAATCTAGAAGAAGCAACCCGCTGAAAGCCAAAGCCAGCAGTAGCTCCTGGGCTGTTTGAACTTTATGACCCCAGATATAAGTTGTCTGCAGTGTTAACTGCTGCCCTGGAAACAAGATGAATAGGGACAGTTTAACAAAGCAAGAGCGTATCAATGGGAGTATTCAGATACACAGATAATGTGGCCACTGTGGATATGTTGTTCCTCAGGTTTCACTGTTTAGCTTTGATACGATGTAATTAAGTAAGTGTTCTATTACAATGAATAAATTAGAGAAAAATCTCTTTAATAACCTAGAATGTTTTGTCCACTTAGTCAACAGTAAACTGACTATTTGACTCCCAGTTTGACTGAGCTATCCTGGTAAACAGAACAAATAGAAGTTTTGGGCTGGTCGTGTGTGACGTTTCACTGGCTGTGTTTAAATTTGATGATTGGAACAAGCCCCTAAAAAGGCCAACAGATAAACAAATCTCATACACTTGATTTTGATGAGCTCTGGGAAAAGATATTCAGCGCAGTAGACCGTGAGAACCATGTTTGTCTCTAAAACCAAACTAAACCAGTGGACTACAATATTTGTTTTTCAGCTGCAGAGTCAGTACACTGCTTCTCTTCAACTTTTATTTCACATATGCATATATAATATTGTTTGTGTTATAGTGCAAGTATTACAAAAGAATGCCATTATGCCTACAGGCAATCTATAGTAAAACTACATTTCTCACACAGTCCTGCTCTATGATGCAAAATAAGTCACATGACATGACAGATGCATAATGGGCTGCAAAGAATTTTAGGCTTAATTATTCATTCTTCTGTGAAACAAGCCACATGATAAACCCGGGAGAAGATCTTAAGATGCAGAAGCAATGTTTGCTTATTTACAGGATGATATTAACTGATATTTTGACGATACACTTAGAGCCCACACTGCTCATTATTTTTGACTAGCCCTGCCTCATTAGTCTGGTGCTGCCAGCTTTTACCTCTGCTGATGCTGTGTGTCAACAACTACTTGTGTTTGCAAAGCCTGGTGTCATCAAGTGAAACCGGAGCTCCCAGCCCCATTACTGGAGAGTTTTTAAACCTTTTTTCTGTATGTCATTTCCAGCTTCAGTTCAATTCAGACTGAAATATCTTAACCTGTGAATTCGTTCAGATTTTTTTTTTTTTGGTGAAAAGCTAGTGAAGGTCAAAATCTCGGGTTTTGTCTCTTTGGAAAGCCGTATCCCACACAAAGAACAGTAAACTCTACTCTTAGATGGAATGAAAATAAATGTATTATTAGACTAAAGGTTGTGTTTTTAAGGTAAACCATTAGCTGCCTGACTGTTGCTTAACAACTGAGGTCAATGCAATGACACTGGTAAGTGCTACTGAAAAATGTCTCTTCTTGCTGTGAGAGTTACCTTGTCCAGGTGACCATGGGTTCGGGAAAGCCATCAACAGCACACGTCAGCATGGCAGGCTGCCCCACATCTGCAGTGGAATTAACTTCTGCCTGCCAAATTCTGATGGTTGGGAGTACTGAGACAAAGAGAAGCATTTATGAATCAAAAATATATAAATACATAGGTTTACAGTCAAACACATATCTATTAACTATTAGGTGTTTGCACAAGAATACCCAATAAGTGGAAAACAGAAACAAAAACAAGGAACAAGTAGCGATGACACATTCAGAGTACTAATTTTAAGCAAGCTAATTTCCTAGGCTCGGAAGTTGCAAGAAACAGACTTCATTAGCATGGAATGTCTTTGATAAACGGTTGCTCTGGGCAACTGCTTCCACAATGACGCTGATCATGTTCACCTCCCAGGACCTACAGCTTGCTTAAGCATCATAGGGCACCTGCTGCACAAAAACATGCTCCCAGCAACAAAAAGGAAGGAAGAACAGTGTGAGGAAGAGAGGGCTGCTAACCATTTACAACGACCTTGATGACACGCAGATCAATCTCGCCGCGGGCCATCAGGCGACCCTCACACGTGTACGAGCCCTCATCCGTCTTCTTTATGCCTCGGATCTGAAGGTGATTGTTGCTTAGTACTTTAAACCGAACTGAAAGGAAGCAACAGATAAATTAAACAGCAGGTGCATTTGTTTGACATGTTTACAACATTACATTGTTGCGTTAACAAGTTGATAAACCAGCACAGATCTTCGAAAAAAATATCCTTAAAAAAAGGAAAAATTAATGCAATATAAGAAGCTAATACCAATGTGACTCTGCATGAAGAGATGGAAGAGTTTCACATTAAAACTAGAAGGTCATTAAAAGCATAAATGTGAAAAATAGGATTAATGCAAATGCAAGTCTAAAATATATGTGCATAAATTAAATACATACTAATAAGTTACTCGCTTGAAAGACAATTGCAAAATAATTGCTATAAGAAAAATAAACTATAAATAAGCTGTACTGTAAGATGTTTCACTGCACAAATCTTGAGAAACCATGTAAATTGCAACTCAAACAGAAGTTTAAAGATTTTTCTTTGTTGCCTCCAATAGTTCCAACAGTATTTTACCTTTTAATTTATTTAAGTCATGTGGATGATTTATTAATGATGTCAAACGAATAAAACCCAGCCTGTAAAGGTTGGTAGCTTTCTTATTATAAATGCAGAACTTTAACAGCATTATATGGATTTCAGCACCACATGTAATGCAAATAGGAGTGAGGTTATGATTTATACAACTAAATAAGAACTCCTAAAATATTCCTGTTGCTACCCATAATGTGTGTAATAAAAAGGATTAATTTAAAACATTATTCTCTCAGATGACAGTTTCGTCCTGTAAGACATACACAAAAGCAGATGTTTATTCATAAATATAGAATGTGTATGAAGACTTAGAAGACATCTGACACCTGTGTTGTTGAAAAAAAAGAGAAGTAAAGAAAAAAACAGCTTACAAAAGCTCGCAGTGGCTTACAACGATATGATATGAGGCTTTGGCTGAAAGCCACTGGAAGTTGCAGCGTAAGCCAGATGTTTGCTATCTTCAGTCTAACCAATTCCTCTGCTGTAACACAAAATTTTGTTTATAGATGTATGTGCTGGTTATCTAAACCTGCAGACAATATTAACTTGTCCACTCCTATTTCCAGCTGTGCTCAATCAGGTTGGAGTCTTGAATGTCGTGCCTCAGGCATCCTTGATCTTGATATTATGTGAATTGTTTCATTCCTGCGTATATTTTCCCTTTAATATTATTATTTTATTGTTGGATGCCACTTCAATTAACAATGTCCCTAATAAATTTTAAACCAGCTATTTCTATTTTATCAAACTCATTACAATATAACACTACTTCACAACCTTGAGGCAAAGAGACTCGCAGCCAAACGTGTATTGAAATCCTTCAGTTTGGGATGAAATGCAAGCCGAATAAATAAAATCTTGTAATAATCCAAAACATTATCACACCCCACACATACGAGCATGTTATTGTATTTCAGTGGGAAACACCAACACTATCATTATTATGTTGCTCAGTATCAAAGGAAAATAACAGAGACCGTTGCGTTATCAAATTCAAGGCCAAATTAATTTTTCCTTTCAAAGCTCAGACTAAACCCCCGAGAAGAAAGGCTAGAGTAGCAGTGCATGAGCAATTTCAAGTTTCCAACATCAGTATATCTGCATTTCTGATAAAATGCTCTGTCTTTGAGTTATTATGTATGCTTTCAAAGATTTTCACTTTGTTGAATATGATCTATCTTGGCAGTTAATATTTTCCTAATTACATCAAGCAGTGCTGCCATAATGATACAGCTCTTAGTTACATTTTAATACTTTCTTAGACTATATATGCTAATTATGGCATAGAAAAGATCAATTGTTGTATTATACCCAGTCATTTAACATTTTTTTAATTCAACTTAATAATCTTTTGCAATAAAACAGATGGCAGCCAATTTCCAAAAGAAATGCAAGAGTAATTTAAATTTCACAAAAATCTTACCATCTTTTTCCATCTGTATTTTAGAGCCTTTATATTTCCAAAGGACAGTCGGTGGGGGTGAGCTGATGACATCACAAACTATGTTGGCGTTGTCCCCTTCAGTAAACTCTTGAGGGGAGGGTGCATTTGTAAAGGTGATTTTTTCTGTAAAAAATAAGAAACACTTCTTCACGATTCTGCAAAAGTGGTCGTCAGATTGGGATACACATTGTTACAGTACAATATATAGAAGGCCAATGTTTTTTTTTTTTTGGTTCTCTTTTATTTTCGGAGGCTAACACTTTCCACACAGTTTCTTTGTACATTGTACAAGAGATTCAGACTCTGCAGTAGTCCCTAAGGGCACTATAAATACTATAAAACCACGTGCATATCTATAGACTGCAGTACAATGTAGAAGTATGATTGGTCATGGCAGATTTTGGGCTGTATGCGTTAGCTGCAGAGAGATCCCATAGACACTTGCAGACTGGTGCAGTCCACCTTATATAAGAGACAAAGGCTTCGTTCATGGGCGGAGGTGGGAAAAAAAGGGCTGTAACACTGCACTACATATGAAAAGTGCTGCTGCTCCTACTTCTCTACAGATGGTAGAACTTGGCATGTGAATAACTGCTATAACAAAGGTAATGGCTACTTAAAATGAGTGTGGGAGTTTTAATGTGCAATATTCCTGCAAATCAGTGCTATAAGGTTCATCATGCTTGGAATAGCTATATTTTCCTTAATAAAACACATTTTTACAAGTTGTTCCAGTTTGTGAGCCAAACTGCAAAACTGAAAAGAACTGCAGTCTTATTTTGCAAGAGATTACACAAAATACTACGTATTGCTTACATGGATGACCACCTTTAATAACAATGTGAAGTAAACACAGAAATAACAGAAAAGGTTTGTTGGGAAAAGAATTTCTTGTCTGATGGACATTTGCTGATGTTTTGCATTCGTGGAAAATAAAAGCCATTACTCAACAAATGTACAACAGACAGGATCATTAAACAGCTCTCTAATGGTCTTCCGACCATTTATTGAACTGAAGAAAAGTCCTCACTTGAAAAGAAAAAGAGTAATGTGTTGCCCTTGAGCAGTCAATAAAATACTACGAGCTCAAAACAGAATTCTTTTTTTCCTCCAATATTCATATGACTGTAACTTTATGTGTGCCACATGTTGTGAAGCAAATACTTACGAAAGATCTCCACTTTGACGGTTGACTCCCCTTGCCGGTCTCCACTGGTAGCGACACATTTGTATGTCCCAGCGTTTTCAGTCCCGGCTTTATAAAGTGTGAGGATGGAGGTTGACTCATCATTACGAGTTACCGTTATATCTGGTCTGTTCGGCTCTATCCTGTCCCCATTTGGGCCAAACCAGTCTATGTGCTTTGCAGAGCCAATAACTGAGAACACAGAGAGAGCAGAGCGCATAAGAAAACAAGTCTCGGCACGCTCATTTCACATTTGTCAGATAAAACCACTGCCAGCAGTTTGAATATGGAAAGTGGTACACGCTCTTGCAAGTACATAAGTATGTTGTTTGTGCATTTTAATTTTTCACAACAAAGACAATAATGATCGTTCAGAGCCACATTTCAATTTGAAGTGGCAGGCATGATTAATTTTTCTTCCCCCATGGGACCCTCATAAGTGTTTTTTTTGTTTTTTTTTAATGTGTCCCACCACTTTTATGCAGATGACATTCAACTCTGCTGCTCCTTTTGTGAGTCCGAGAGAGGCAAGTTAACAAACTTACTTGACTGGATGTTATCCAAAAGTGGTCATTTAACTCTTTAAAACTGAGACACTGGTCATTGCCCCTAACGAAAAAGTTCCTTTTATCAAACAACACCTCAGGCCCTAGTTGAGCATCAGAAACCTGTAGTTGTTGTTTTGACTTTCACTGTCCTAGGAGGGGTATTCAAAGGAATAGATCGAAAACTGCTTTTATCATCTGAAGAACATTTCAAAACTGAAGAATATTGTTTTGCGCACTGACTGGGAGATGATCTTACATGCTTTTATTTCTTCTACACTAAACTATAGTATCTCTCTTTTTACTTTTTTTAACAAGCGCTCTTTAAACCATCTGCAGATTGTGCAGAACGTGGCAGCCAGGCTTTTAACTGGTGCTCTTAGATGGCATCATATCTCCCCAATTTTACCAAACAACAACAGTCAAACAACACATTGATTTTAAAATTTTTGTACTAACTTTTAGAGCTTTTCATGGCCAAGCACCAAGATATATTTGTGATCTTTTGACCCTTATTCCTCAGGTTATACACTTAGGGCCTCAGATCAGAATTTTTTATCAGTAACAAGAACTTGTTATACTTGCAGATGTTTTAAACCATTGCCCCTGGTTTATGGACCGCTCACCCTCTTTCTTTGCACCCCAGCTATAGTGTTGACTTTTAAAAAACTGCTGAAGGCACTTTTATATAAACAAGCTCTTAGTTGGCTGGGCAACTTCACTGTGTTATTTGAACTTGTTTTGTTAGTATATTTGATGTATTGTTGACCTTTTTTACTCTACATTTTATTGAAAAGCACTTTGTGATTTCTTATCTGGGAGAAGTGCTATAGGAATAGAGTTGATTGTTTAATTGACTAGTTTTTAAAAAAAATTAGGTGACTTTTTTTCACAGGCATGATTAACTGATTGTGATTATTATATGTCTCCATCTTAAACAATGCATCTTTTATTTAAGCAATATCCTTCTGTGAATGCCAGACATAATGTAAAATGAATGAATGGGTAAATACATGTCTTTTATCAAAGTTATCTCCCTGTTACTATTTTCCAACCTATATTTACACACATAGCATTTACACCAAGACATTTTAAAAAGCTACACAGATCCTCTACTAAATTGTGTATTTCACCTCAAACTGCAACCACATTAGCAGAGGGGACCATGCAGATCTCTACAGTGATGAAGCTATCGCTCACAGTCTCATTTCATGGCAGTCATGTTTTTCTGTCCTTGCCCCAAGTTTAGGTTCATGTCCTGAGATGTTCCACTTCAGTTAACTTTAACTACGTTTCTTCCTTATAGTCTTGCAAGTATATAAAAGGCAAATTTAGGACCTAAAATTGTTGACTTTTTCTTTTGTTTCTCTGGTTGAATTTTGGTTTCAGAAATGTCATTTGTGGTACTTGCTGGTGTTTCCAAACATCTACTTGAGAGGCTACTCTGCTTCATATCAGCATCTTATTTTTCATAAACAGATTGAAGTTTGTTTTTGCTCTGACATGTAATGACATGTAATTGTGTTTAAAGTAAAACCAATTGATTTGAAAATGCAAAAGTTGTCTGACAACATCCAGTCAGCACTGTATTCTAATTTTGCTTCAACATATTTGACACCAAGTCAAATACATGAAACTAACAATCTTGCTTTTGTAACAAAGCAAAAACTTACTAAATTCATTTTGTAGATTTCAATTGCTTGTGTCTGAAAACATAAGAAAAGCAATGTTCCACTTAAAAAACTAGCAAATTTATAAAATGTAAAAAATGTTTTAAAAAAATGTTTAAAAAAAGAATCTGGAAACTTACCTTCACACACAAAGAATTTCGACTCTCCAAGACTAATTTCACCATGTGTTGGTGTGATTTGCACTTCCAGTGAAACTACAAATGAGAAAAAAAAAGTATAAATTTAGAAACACCATGAATGAAGTACTGTTTAAGAATGATATACTGCAGTTACAGTCATGTAAAAAAAACGAACCTCAAACATTTTACCATCAATGAATAATCAAAATAAAAATGCACCCTACTAGGTATTTGAATTAGATGAATTTAACCCTGGAGAACCCAACAACCCTTTTTTTTACATTGGGTATCAGCAAAAAATGGTGGTCAAATTTGAGCCTGTGGGTTCTCCAGGGTTAATCTCAGGTGAAAAAAACCATGACATATTTGACTGTTTCATAATTTGTTCAACATAAACTAAGACAAAATGCAGGAACAGTCCTGATATTTATTATTTTTTCAAATTCTACTCAAATATAAAACACTAAACAATAAATAATTACAAGGTGGTTTACACCTGTACATTGTGATATATTAATGTGCACTATCAACAGCACATAACACCAGGGGCAGCCTGCAGGCCATCAGCATCACATCTGTCATTAAAAAGAAATGCTACTGACAAGTGTAGAGGTAGGGATCAACTCGAAGGTACATGTACAGTTACAGGAGCCCATTCAGACCAGTTCACGATCAAAATATGATCACAAACAATTGGAAAAGTATATAACGAATTATATACATATCCATCCATTATCTATACATGCCCATTCCTATTTAGAGTCACCGGGGCTAGAACCTAGCCCAATTCTCAAGTCACATATCGACAAATGAAAATAACCATACACACTCACTCACTACAGGCAATTTAGAATCCCCAATTGATCCGATATCCAGGTATTTGGATTGTGTGAGATAGCCAGAGAAAATCCACACAAGCAAATGGAGAACATGCAAACTGGCTTTTACAGGTTTCCTGCCCATGGCCTTGCAGTCACTGGGCCTCCCCATGCCTTTAGGTGCAAACATTTATATCTGAAAAACTGAAAAAGGCAGTAGGAATGAAATAAATTGATGGAAAGAAAAGTGCAAGAGCATCAACAACTGTAGCAAGTTTGGCTTCCTGGAGTTCTACAACCAAAATAATGAGCTTTTCCTATTCCTATATTGCCACTTTTCCTTTCCTCTGAAGAGAAATAAAGTTAGTAATACTGCAGCTAATCTCTTGCAACTCTGCATCTGGGAAGAAATACCATTCTTATATTGCTTCTTTACTTAAAAATAAAATATTTTTTTAAGTTATTCAAGAAAAAAACCACATGCATGTATATTCTTCTTATGAAATACATGCAGGATAGGAAAAATATTTTATTTTCTAAGGACTCCTAATGCACATCATAAACTCTAAAATGGCCCAACTGTGTTAACACTATAGCATCTACAAAGGAGGTTTACATGACATCAGGTTCTAAAAAGAGAAGCACAAAAGCGTTGCAGAAGTCATGCTGTCTGGGAACATAAACTCTCTCAGCAAGAGACTGTACTTCATCATGGAAAGCATAAAAAAGAAAGACATCTATTACTTGACTCAAAACTATGATTTGGAATACTTTTGTGCTTGATTATTGCGAATCACAGCTTGGTTAAGAATGACTAAATGGGGCCTGAATCCACATTTTTATTACACATGAGGTGAATATCGACATGCAACACTCGCAGTCAGGACATGAAAGTGTACACAGGGTCATCATCTGGAAAAAATAATGTGTTAGGCAATTTCATGGCAGCTCTTTATTGTTTGTTTGTTTAGATATTCTTTAATCAGATATTCAGTTGTTCAAAAGTTATATTTTAAACTCAGCCAAACATCAAATTTTGTCAGCTGCCTTTGATGTTCAAAGTAGTCGAACATCAAACCCAGGCATCAACACCTCACTCATTTTTATTTGATCATTTTATATTTTTCCCAACATAAACTACCAACCAAAATGGTGGTTTGCTAATGTAAAAGAAAAGAAAACTTGAACAGAGGATATATGAATGTTCAACTGCATCAATTCCATTCACGTTGTTTAGATAAAATCCACACAGTTTGGAAAACAAAGGGAATCCGTAAGAGAAAAACAGAGAGAAAAAAAGTTAAGAAAACCAGTCATGGATGAATGGAAAAAAGCAAAACTTCTAAAGATAAGGATTAAGAATGGAATACAATGAACTGAGTGTAACAGAAATATAATTGGACTGAACAGGACTGTTTTTAATTGGACTGCACTGAACTTGTTTGCTTTGTGTGTAAAATGCTTTAAGATTACTTTTTTTTTTTTAAAGCAAATTAATTGAGCTGAACTGAATTGAATAACATGAGGACCTCAAGTATTAGAGTTTGGGAACTAAAGCTTCAGTTATGAACAACAGAAGTAGGTACACTACCACGATGAACATCCACTTCTGTTAACTATACAGAACAACGTGAAATTCTTGAGAGCAAACACATTTTGTTAAGAGAAGGGCTGAACGAGTAATTGAATTAAAACCAAAACTGATGTATAAAATATTGCAGCTGGTTGTAATTAAAAGTATTCTAAATAATTATGAACAATTTTAAATATTTTGAATATTTGAATATTTTGTCTTCCTTGTGCTACATAACGGTAACATGCGAAAAACATACCCACCAATGAGATCAACCGTCCTCCTCACATAGTTGTCATTCCACCCAATCATAAATGGCCCAAGTTTAAACATGAGGAGATAGGAGAGGAGAGGTACACCATTTAATTATAATCCTCATCGAAATAGCCTATGTTTAACCTAAAATCACAGATGAAATGTTAGTCCCAAAGATAAGAGGAATATCTGCTGTATGAAAGAATTTTGGATTTGATAAGGGAGATGAAGAACAGAAAAGGGAGCTGTGCGACATCATGAACCATTACCAATGTTTTAAAAAGTGCTCCAGGCAACTCTGCAACAAATATGAAGTAATGTGAAACCAGTGATGATGTTTCTGCTAAAATCAATTAAACAGACCACAGTTTGAATAATCGGTTGACACAGTAGAAAAAAGCTTCATGGAGATAGCTAACTGACATAAAAACTGCCATGCTTCTATAACAATGACTTTGCTAAAAAATGGCGTAATTTCCTGCCAAACACAGCGGTCAATGTGGTAATGTTCTCATACATGTTAGAAATATAAAAATGCAAAGTGAATATTGAATTTCAGCTTGGTTATTTATGTCAAACAGCAAAACTTTATCATAAAAATTGCAATTCGATATTTTCCCCAAACTGCTCCTCATTAATTCAGACAATCATTCCCTTTAACACAACTAGCACCGACAACACAGCACACACAGAGATCATGAAGCAGGAACGGTTCCATATTGTACTTTTTTGGTTCCAAAAAAGTACAATATGCTTAGTTTCTGCAGCTACAAGCACTGTGCCTTGAAATGGGTAAGATTTACTGCTGTAACAAATCACAAATGATCTATAGTCCATCTGTATGCATCATTCCCTGATCTGCACCACCTCATTTTAGCTGCAGATTTATTTAATTTGTTTACTGAAAAAGAAAAAAAAAACAATAATTTGGTGCAGTGTGTGGATTGTGAGTCCTTAGATTGCAAGCAGTAGTGGCAAACATGTGGAGCAAGAGTACCTTGAAAAGCCTCGTCAATCTTTAAAGTCACCAGTATGGAAGCACTTTGGCTTCCTTGCCAAGACTGTTGACATCAAACAAACAGAAAATATGTAATGTACATATGTTACAAGTGCAGTAATGGTGCTGAGCTTCCATCTACATCAAGCACAAATCATTATATCAACACAGAAGCATATATCACTTTAGAGGTAAATGTTTTTCGATCCTGGTTCTGGTTTTTGATATTTCCCTGCTCTAATACACCTGGCTTGACAAGATGAGGAACCAGTCATTTGGATCAGCTGTGTTGGAGCAGAGAAACATCTAAAACATGCAGGACAGTCGGCCCTAAGGACCCAGGTGTAGGTAATAAATGAGACATACATCAACTTGTATATAATGTTTTCATGTATACTTTATTTAAGGCTGGTGGACAAAACGATCCCAGTATGTCGGTGCTAGGAAGCTATTTGAACATGGGTGTATGTTGAGCATGGCAACATAAAGAAACATCACCCCACTGTGCCAATGGTAGGGAAAAGCCTAAGATAGAAAAACTATCTTCAGTTACTTTCTTTTTTTAAAATGTTGGTATCTGATTTAATGAAAGAAAAGGGTAAAGTTTTACAAAATAAGCCTAATAATAAGCAAACGCCTTTTTTTAAATTCCACTTTTGTCTTTTGCACCACAAGCCAATAAATTAAAAGAACAGAAAACGATTAAGGAATTAAACAAACAAGCAATGAACAAATAAATAAGTGAACAAGGAAGGAAAATATCAATATGATGGTTAAGAAAATAAAGCAAACAGGAAAGTAGCTGTTGGCAAGATGGCAAGTGGGAACATTTAACTTGTTCTACAATAACATTCAGTACATATACAATTAGTTTGATGGCTAAGAAAGTTACAGAGATTAAAAAAAACCCTGGATAAGTTAATAGGAGATTAGTCTATCTATTTGACAAAAAAATCAAAGAAATTACACACATCACTTTAGATTTAGATATCAATGTTGTTTTTAAAATTAGATAAAAAGTCCATGGTATTCAACTTCAAGGGCATTTTTGTATGTAATAGGTAACTTTACTAATAGCAGTCCAAAACTGAAAAAAGCCAGCTAGTTGCAGATTTACTGTATACTCTTTAAAAGGTCTGAAATACAGAGGCTTCAGAATTATCTCAAACATACTAAATGCTTAGAATGGTATAACAGCAAAGCTGAATCAAAACGTTACATGAAAGTGAAATGCCATTGCATTGCTCTTGAATTAGATAAATTAAAAATATGTAAGAATGGATAAAAAACACTGACAACTGATAAACTTCTATTAATCAAAACATAACTTGTGTATAGTGCCATTGTGAGTGTGTATTTAGGAAGTCACGTAGTTTGTCTAACTGGACTAGCGATATGCATTGAAATAATGTCATGAATTCACAGAGCACTAAGCCAGGCTCTGAAATCTGTCAGAGAACTTCACATTGACACTTTCCTGTCAAAACCAACAATGCAAAACTGTTCTCATATCCTCTTGGCAAGCTAACAGAAGGATGAAGGCTCCACAGGGATTTTTTTTTTAAATCACATGATCCTATACAGCCTCCACCTGCTCAAACACAAGATGTTTTTTTTTCTTCCTAATGCTGTTGAACGTTAGAATAAAACAGCAGAACATCTGTACAGCCTGACAATTTCCCACGTTAAATCCATCGGTAGGTCAAGAATTAATTTGTTTTTTGAGTGTGCGGGTGTAACGGTCCTGCTCTTCTTCGCTAAGACTTATCAGGTCTGAGTGAAAAGGAGCCATTAAGACTTATCTAGCCAGGCTAATTGCTCTTCAAGCAGCAGCTCACTTTTCATATAATAAAGAGAGACTAGCAAGATTCTGCAGCTCAAGTTTTGTTAAATGGTAGGAACTCTTTCAAAGCAAAGTGTTGCTAAGTTGTAAGAAGCAAATGTGACATTGAGAAATTGAATATGTATATGAACTTTCTTTTACTTGAACTGTTCTAAACCCAAGGTTAATACTCAAGATCAGGCATTGATCAGTCACAACACTGACCTCTAAAACTATTGAGCTAAAGTGATTAACATTTATCATCCTCCTATAAACGAATGCCAGGAGACCTGAGGTCCTATGTGGATTTAACTTTGACACATGCTACTACCTAAATCTTGTTGAGGAGCAAGCATACCATCAGATAGCACAAACTATTAAAAAACTGCTGAAGGAACACGACACAGATCAAAATCAGTGAGCATCCCCAGGATAAACAAAACAAGGCCAATCCACAGATTACACCCTCTGCGATCCACAGGATCCAAAGGACCCACTTCCAAAGTTCCAGTGCCATCTAAAGCTGGCAAACTGTGATTAACCCAGTACACAGCTGCTTCTCCAATTGCATAACTACCGTCTCACAATGCTACTAGAACTGTTGAAGATTAAGTGTCATTGCTTACAATTCTGGTGAGTAACTTTTTTATGCCAATGTCTTTGTGATCTTTCTGTATAGGCCTTCAGTTCATTTACATAGGAATTTATTAACTGGCTGCTCTAAAACATCATAGCACAAGGAATAACATACACCTTTAATGTTTCAAAACATAATTCATTAACTGAGAAAAAATCTTATTGTCATGGTGGAAATGATAAAACTGCAGCAGATTCAACTGTTCTTGTACAAAGAAAAAGGAAGGACTTTAAAATGAAAATGAGGGACGATAGCCTGAATAGCGTCAGAAGGTACTTTGTCCTGCTAATTGGCACACCTATCCTTGGGCTTATAAAAGTTGCACATAAACGGGGAGTAACAAAGTCAGTTCTGCGCTAGATTCCCCAGTTCTTAGACCCTAAAAAGATTGGCAGGAAAAAAAACTTACCATGAACTAAACAATTCAAGTAGAAAACAGTGACCTAGTTCTGGGAGAACATAAAATCTCTTTGCAGATAAACATGTCATTCCTCTTCCTTAAAGAAAAACAAAAGCATGAAACACTTTACCAACTGCAATTGCCAAATTAAATTGAACTTGCACTGACCACTTATAATTCAATAATTAGGTTTGGCTATCATGCAACAAAGTCAGAATGACCACAGGCATTTGAAGAACTTGAGCTCTAGAATAACCAACTTATTACAAGCTATCTTTGCAGAATAGTGTGAGAGTCCCACAGTCATCTTCCAACAAAATATTCAGATTAGCGGTCAGAGCTTTAAACACTGTCTTATTTATGTGAAAAATAACTCAGAAAAGCCAAAATTGCACACGATAAGATGAGGAATACCAAGAGAGAGCAGCAATAACTGATCATGTTTTAGTCTCCAAATAGCTGAATATAAGGCAAATTAAAATGCAGTACTGCAACTGTAGCTCTGACATTAACAGTTCATTTGTGATGTAACATCCACTGTAGCTGTCGGCAATGTCATACTTGGATGCAGGCTGGTCATGACTATAGGAGACAGCTTGCATTGTCAATAATTCATGGCTCTGCAGGTCAACAATAAAGTGTGTGTTTATGGTCTCAAAGAAATCTCATTCAATTTATTGTAACATGGAGAAACAGAACACTCCACTATTACTGATATGCTTTTTCTCTACAGCGCATGTACGGATATGTTTGTGTCTGCCCGTGTAACGAAGGTAGTGGAAGGGGATTATTTCATGAATGAAAATGATGTACATTGATGTCCTTGGGCTTAGGCAATCAGCAGCTGCAGCTGGTAGACCTTAAACAGTCTCATGTAGCCTAAACCCATCCTTTCTGGCCTGAGCTGGATCTCAAATGCAAGTCTCCCAGAGGGAGATACTGTTATTTTGGAAGTAACAGATAAGATTTAAAGGAAAAGGATACCATATAGATGAGAATTTATGCAGTGCCTGGTCTTTTTTCTCTGGCCTCTGTGGTTATCTTAGAACACCTCAGGCGCTGAAGCATAGGCTTTGGGTTGTTGCAGTAAGCCCCGACCCAAACTGTGACTCGGCTCACTTGCTATGTGGGATTATACTCATTATCTATTCTGCCAGCATATAACACACACACAAACACACGCACACATAAGCACACACTAATATTCACTACTACTAAACTTTAAGCCTGTCACACTGGCAGTCATAGTTTAAACCCTAGCTTAGTACATCTAACATAAAATAAACAAAATATCTGATCTGTCCTTCAAATTAACAGTACACCAGCCGCTGGGAACAAGAACGACAGAGTAACATTCAATTCATGGATTTTAGAACCCCAAGGAAGAAAACGCTTGGATGATGCATGTCCCAAAAAACATAGCACAAGGACAGTTTAGTGCTAGTAAGGAGGTGATTTTTTTTTTTTTTTTTTTGTTAAATCTCATTTCAAACAGGTGACGTCACCCTATCACTAATGATGATTTGCTTCAAAGGTATTGTCCATTAAAAGTATAAATGTGTGAGGAGTGAGGTTGGGCAGAGATTTGCAATTTTTTTGAGAAATGTAAGAAATTCATTTGAAAAAAATATTTAAATAATAAAACCAATGATACTGACCCTTGCCCTTTGCGGAGATCAATCAATGTCTTTCAGTCATCTGGGATGGGCTATTGCACAATGGAAATATGAATCGTGTTCAGATGAATCGGACTGTTATTTTTTTGTTTGTTTGTTTTTCTTTTTCTTCTTAAAGAACCCAAATAATTCCATTTCAGTATTGATCCATGCTCTTGACAGAAGGGTTACCACAGCAGAGCATCATAGCCCACACACAGGCTTGGCATATGTTTTACACTGGATGACCGTCTGGATGGATGGACGGACGGATGGATGGATGGATGCTCTACACTAAAGCTAAAATGGACCATCTAAACCCATGATTAGAGCAAATCCAAAAGTCAGGCTTTGTAACGGTATGGCGTTGAATCAGTGCCCTTGCCACAGGTCATTTACAGTTAAGTGACAAATGCAAAAAGGAAAAAAAAAAGAAAGACTAAACACCAACAAATGCTGCCTCAAGACCACATATTCTACATAGACATCCACTAATTTTTTTATCAGCACAATGCAAAACCAAATTCTGCACACATTACAAAAGCACGGCTGATTTAAAAAGAGAATGAAATGAAATATGTTGAGGACTGAGGATGAGCATTAGCCAAGCATTAAAACTACTTGGCCGACTGTATCAGCACCCATACAAATGTCTGGCCCAAATATGACAGAGCAAAGAGATGATCATAGTTATTCACAGTTACCCTCTCAGTGGTTTTTAAGGTCGAGGCTGATCAGAGTATTCACCTGTGTGACTGTCGAGAAAATATATTATTTAAAAAGCAAAGTTATTTCTCAGATAGCAAAAATAAAGTCAATACTATACTTATTCATGGCATAAAAAGCTTTTGGTGTCACAGCTCTACACAGCAGTGTGAGCCAAAATAAATGACAAAAACACAGAAACACAGCTTTATGCCCAGGAGGACATCACAGACCCTTACCTAAATTTAACCTTCACAAGCAAACAGTTCAAGCTACCTAAGACTATCCTTTATCTGTATCCGTACCACTATAACTAAACCTTAACCCTCATAAAGCAGTCTAGAGCAGAGGAACCTTACTTTGATCCCCACAATGACAGGAAGTCCCCAATTTAAAGACCCCACAAGGGCACAGAAACAAATCACTCTCACGCACAGCAACATCAGTGACACCAAAGTACAGCCTTGTCTGTACAAGAGGAAAGCAAATTCAAATGTCACAGAAAATGAAGTGCTTCTGCCTCAGCAACGGTGCCGCTGGTGTTCTGATGCAGTACATAGACTGACTCACAGTCTATCACCATTTATTAACAATTTGTGCCATTTCTAATGAAGAATTTATGAGATTATCACAAGTGCACATCACAACAAATTTCATACTAGTGTAGGATTAGACTGATTTTGTTTCCTTAATTGTCAAAATTACAGGGAGCACACTAGTTACCACAAACAGCAATTATGTGATTATACTGAAATTAAGATAGCACCTATTTAACTTGTACATTAAAACGTGCATAGTTACACTAAAGCACATACAGGCTCATAAACAGTATTTTGGTACACAACACCTTCGTAAATTTCCATTCTTTGTGAAATCTAATATAAAGAAAATGTAGATTTACAAAGCATCCAATTGAAAACAGAGCCAGCAGCTCTAAGTGATGAAGCCTATCTAAAGTGCTTGTTTTCAAGACTTCCTACTTTTAGGGAAGAACTGAGTATTTGCTTGCTGCTCATGCCTTTCAAACACAGTTATACTCATTTCTACCAGTTGCTATGGAAACGTCTTTCCCAGCTCCCCTCTCCCCCCTCTTTTGACATCACTACTTGCTCTCTCCCTCTCTCATAAGGTTGTCTGATTGGATGCAGCAGTGCAGCCTCACAGGAGTGACTATTTACATCGAAGGGGCAGTCAAAACAATGACAATGATTTCAACTGATCACGCCTTCAGTACTTGAGCTATTGGTGGTACAATCCTCTAATTTTTGTTGCATCGAACTACATGTACGCTTATAAAAATCTTCAAATTTAGGCCTATCCACAATATGCTTTATTGTTAATATTATTTTTTGATATTTAAGTTCAATGCTTTTTTCTGTTTGATGCTCAGCTTGAGTTCCCCTTTTATATTTAGCCCCAGGCTGCGGCATTAATATCTCCCTGGCGTTAGGTACTTGGGGCATTTTATTTGTGCATTACTTTTTGGACAGGAATACCAAAGAAGGAGCTTACAAATAATTTGTGTATTAACTTTAAAAGAAATGCTTATGTACCAAGCCAAAAGGAAGAACTACTCTGGAAACACTAACTGGATACAAATTACATATATTTCAGAACATTTTACCTGAATTAACCTTGTAAAATTTCAATCTTAATCTCAAATCATCTTTCCAGGTAATCTTTAATACTTAAGGGGGCTCTGAATGCAATTAATATGTGCTTAAATCCCTTTCATAGCCTATTATTACTGATTAATTATGTCTGAAAATTAAAATATTCTGCTATCACTGCCTGTGGACCACAGGATTTATTTTGGTTGACTTTTAGGTATTTGAAATATTAAGGCAGAAAATAGTACTGAAATACTGACGTAATGGTCATATTTATGAGTTATATAATAAGGCAGCACACATTAAAATAAGAGGCTGAGCCAGCAGACGCCAGACTGCCACAGTGGGGGTCATTCAGATTCATATCTGCTGGAAAGCAGCTGTCTGAACTGTGCTTGGGCGAAAAAGAAAAATGTCAAAATTATATTATTTAAGATAACTATTTATCAAACATAATGAAACATGAATGTCCACTGAGAGAAATTGCTCTTTCAATTAAAAATACCGTCACAACTTTTTCTAATTATGGGCTGTACTTAATGGCAGTGAATAGCAATATATATAAAACCACTTCCCCAGAACTGTAGCAGCATGCAATCAAATGCTTAGCCAGAACAATACAATGCAAACAGATTATTGTAGCTATTCACAGTTATCCACAAAAGAAGACAGAAACTATGTAGTGCATTTTATGCCTCTTGAACTATGAGATCTGTACATAACATAATGACTTAAAGTGCAGTAAGAATATGAGTTAAAAAGACCAGTCTGGAATGGGTATACAGCTCTGTGAGCTATATTCCTCTTCTTCTCTGTGCTGAAGATAAGCTGTGAGTCAATGAGCTATGGTGCACTCCACTTCAGTGGCCAAAAGAATTTGCCCTCATTCAGGCAATTTAGTGAGTGCCCCTCAGCATCTGCCTCAGCTGTGCACCACGCAACAAAAGCCTGGGGAGGCGGAGAGCTGAGCTCCAGTGACCCATCATGTCAAGCTGTGTACTCCTGTAATAAATCAGTGTTTAGGTGGTTGAAAACAAGGTCAGACGTAAATATAGACATTGGCTGTCAGGGAAATATAAGGAAAGTACATCATTTAAAGAAATACATTTCACTCGTGAGGTTAGATATTTTTGAATTAAATTGAAATGAACTGAACTGAACCGAAGTGAACTGAATTGAATTGAAAGTCTCTAGTAAAAGAAAAAAATGTAGCAACCTAGAGATAAACATATTTTGTTATTTAAGATAAGCAGATACTGAACGGAATGAAATAATAATTTGAGTTTGATTTTCATCAAGATTAAGACTCCAGCAGAGATGCACAACCTGTGCATGACTGAGAAAAGCAATCTGTCATGATGTCTAAAAAAAACACTTAAAAATAAGGGAAATAGACAGATTATTTGCGCCTCAATTCTCTTGAGTCTTTTTCTTTTTTTTTAATTTTCAGCTCATGTCCTGGGTGCTGACAATAAAAAAGAATAGGCACCCTGTGTGGCATGAACAATGACTGAAATGTTAACATCTCTGGGAAAACAATGAATCACCACAGTCTATCACAAAAAAGCTCATTCTTCCAGATTAATCATTACAGTGCTTCACCAGTCACTTCTGTTACTGCTGGTCACGACACACTAAAGTGAAACCTGCAAGCTTCCCTTCCGCTACTTGCAAGAAAGCCATTAAGGTTGAGAAAAACGTGACACCCTGTGGCTGTGCAAGCTGGGCAAATTTCCATGCATCTTTAATATTTATTATAACAGCAACGAAGCAACAAAAAAAAAAAAAAAAAAAAGGGACAGGGAGGGCAGGAGGGCTGGAGAGAGAGAGAGCCAAAATGACCACTCAGCGACAAGATGCCTGTGACTACACAGAACCCCGAAGCCTGGCACATGCACACAGCTCTCTCTGTGTGTCCATTCATAAGGCAGACAAGCTGGGACGAGCCGGATAAGCCTGCCTGTGACTCCACCAGGAAGAACATCAATAGAAGGAAAGGCACCATTTCGGATACAGCCAGACAGAGCAAGGGGCAGGGCAGAGAGGCAGAGCAGCACTTGAGTACTCATTATTTTGTGTGGGGTGACACCGACTGTGCAGCCACTTCTGGAGTCATCTATGAACGTAGGAAGAAGATCTAATCCCTTCAGAGATTAGGGCGGACCACGCACTAATTGGATTAAAGCACTAATGATTATAAAAACTGGAATGAGCGTGTCTCCATCAAGGTTAAATCTGAGACGGATCGTCACGTGAGCAGGCTGATCGAAGGAAGAGAAAGCAGGTGCCAGGGGTCCAAACCAAATATCACTAGATAAATATGAGAGAATATTCAGCACAGTTGTCTCTTTTTCCTCTCTTGCTGGCATGGAAACAGTTGACTGCAGCTGAGCTTTTGGATATAAACCACAAGCAGTCAATCACAAACTGAAGCTAGCAAAGTCTGAAACACCTGCCAAGCAAATAAACAAGAGTCCCCCACCACAGGGGCCTAGAAAATCACGCCTCAGCTGGTCATTTCCTGTCCTCAGATTATGGCTCTACTCGCCACTACATTGTTCCCAATCATGAACCAGTCTAGCCAAGGAAAAATAGCGACAAACTAGTCACAGAACAGACAATTAAATAATTTAACAATCCAGGACTGGTTTTAAGATAACCTCCCATTAACATGGTGTGTGTTAAAAAAAGAAAGTTAAAAAAAAGAAAAGAGAATGAAAGGTTCTAGAAGAAGTCATCGAAGTTTCAAATCAAAGTCCCATCTGCTCATCTTATTGTGTTTCTTTTTTTGTGACATTTCTGTTTTAAAACAGCATGAAAATGAGCTGCACTACATTGTGAAGAGTACTTTAGAAAATGATGTCTTTCAAAAAATGTTCATGCATAGAAAGAATACACTGGATTTCATTTCAAGTAGAAAGGACAGATGTAAGCTGTTATTCTGCTATGATTTTGACCATATGTAATTACAAAAAGACCAGAGAGTATATCAAAACAACAAAAAAAAAAAAAAAAAAAAAAAAACTCTGTTGCTTGTGTATAAATGGCCTATTCCTGCAACATATTTCCTGCTTATTAGTCTCAGAGAGTCGGTTTGTTTTTTTGGAACATTTTCTTCCTCATATAGAATCTATAAGTCTCCTCTCACTCTCCCACTTTCAGCAGAGCTCCCACAGAAAGCCTTCAGTTCAATTTATCTTCATGGCGTTAGTTCCAATACACCACTCTGCTGACAAATTAACCTCATGATAACAATATTACACCAAAACCCTATGATCACAATGCAAGTTATCTTCACATCACAAAGATGCACATTTGTTTTGTCCTTTCTTACAAACTCAAGTTCCCTTTGAGAAATTTGCTCTCTAAATGTGATCCATCGTAATATAGTTAGGAAGAGTGTGCGACCACTAGGCAGTACGCAGGGCTCACCTGCTTTTCTGAAGTCTGTATCTTGAGTAATGGCAAAGTCAAGGGTATCTCAGTAAGTAATGTGAGTCTCTGTGGCTCTGGAAAACAGAGCAGCCAGAGGAAACCCATTCAAACACTGAATGGCCATGAAACCCATACTTGTTAAGATGAAACATTTTTGAGGAGTGTTGAGGAAATGTGTCAAAATATAAAAAACTGAAATATCCCATTCAATTGCACTGGGTATTTAGACCACTGAGTACTTTATAATTTTAGTCAACATTGCACAAATGTTATAGCTACTTGATAGAATAGGTCAGAGAGTTTTAGGTTTGTCCAGAGATGCTCTACTGGGCTCAGGTCCAGTCTCAAGCTGCTTCACTCCAGGACTTCTCCAAAGCCATTCTTGTGTTTACTTGGCAAGTAGTTGTCTTGTTTAAATATAAACCTTTACTAAATCTGGAGATCCTCCAGCTCTCTAGGGAACCTTTTCACTCACAATTGCTCTCTGTTCTTCTGCATCAATACCTCCTAAATGGTCTCTCAATTCCTGTCACTAAAAAAAACATCGTCACAGTATACTACCACCAACGTGTTTAGCTGTAGCTATGTTTTTAACTAGGTGATTTATACAGAGGGGGCAGTTGAAAATGACTGAGATTAAATCACTTTCATCTCTGGTCACTCAGATTAAAAGATTTTATCTCTTCAGACAACTTCTATCAAACTTCATAATCCAGAAGTGGCTTCTTAATGACATTTCTAGTATAAAGAAGCGATTGGTAGATAACAGCAGCAGTGTCTGTGGTAATCGAAAGTTGCATAAAGAAACTTTTGATCTAATGCATACAGGCCATTAGGGTTTGGGTTTCCTGTCTAACCAATGCCCTTTGTCCCTAATAACCAAGTCTGACTGTAGAGGCAGAGCTACATCAACTGTTGATGCTTCAAGACTTTTTCCAACTTTAAAAAGGTGGTGACTGCAGTGCTTCGGGGCATGTTAAATGATGCAGATATTTCAGTTGTATTCTTCCCCAGATCTGGGGCTTGACACTAAGCTGTCACACAGGTCTATGAACAGCTTCCTCCACCTTAAGACTTGGTTGTCACTCTGACATGCAATGTCATCTTTAAGACCTTTTATGGACAGATGTATGCCATTTATCCTGCTTCATCATGTTCACAAGTGACAGAAGAATAGGTACCAGCTTTCATCGGGGGAGAAACATGGTTCATGTTGGATAGGTTTGGAGATAATCACAGGGAATGCAAAGATGTTAACAACCATGCATGTTTACACTAATTCCTACTCCCACTTTAGAATCATCAGTGAACTGAATAACATACTTAGAGTCATATGGTAATATTATAAATAATATTTAAAAAATGTCTTAATATTTGTGGCCAGGATCATTCTTATGATTCCTTTCTCGTATTTAAACTAATGTGATGGCTGGAAAATGCTTTCTAGGCTCTGACAAGGACACACTTGGCCCTCTAGGAGAACATTTGTATTATTCAAGGCCATCTATGATGTCCCTCATTAATCCATGCCACATCTAATTGTGCTAAGCCATAACAGCAGGTCTTTTAAACTCTTAAGCAATATTGCCAGACTCTTCCAAAGTATTTGGAGGTGCTGAATGATTTGAGATGCTGCTGACAAACACCATGATTATATGAAAAAACTGTGCTTGGCCAGAGAGTTGTTGTGCCTTGTTCTGTCTGTGCAGCTGTAAGAATCTATTAAGTTTTATGCAGGATGACAGGAATAACAAGTCATGATCAGTAAAGTAATGTTCTCTGGTTTTCTGTTTTGTTTCACTTAGTCAAGTCTCTAACACAAGAATAAGTCAGTTATTTAGCACTTCTAGTGGGATCGAAAAATTCATATTTTACTCATGAACTAGACAAGTAGTGACTCATTAACCACCTGTTACTACATCTGCCAACCAAATCTGTTCATGTTTAGTGTTAGCACTTAACTTTGACCATTCGCTTTTCAACATGCTGTATGCATTATATCATATTAAAGCAACACTTGGTGTTAAATTTTAAAGGTGCAAGGCATACAAATATCTCATCAAAAAAGCAGCAAGAGAGGAAATCCCTTATTTTCCTATTTCAATCTTTCTGATTTTATCATTAAAAGCATTTTCCAGAAGTTCCTAAGATAGCTGGAATGACAAACGAGCAGTAAAACCCCCAGGTTGTATTTTGCATCGTTTGAGCCAGACTGTAAAGGCGTGGTCAGTATTCACAACAGCTCACCTAAGGGCGACAGATGGAGGAGAGGCACCTTATGACACAACGTGAGCTTCCACACACCTTGTTAACCAATCAGAGGCTGGACTATAAAAATAGACACTGGGACATGGCTAGCCTCCAGAGATTTGACAGCTCTGTTTCTGGAGCCGAGAGTCTCCAGAGATCTCAGCAGAGAAGGGAGACTGAGACTGAAAATGATCCAGCCTTTTAGAAACAGGTTTCTGATGAATCAGAATGGGGAATGACTTTTTCTGCATGTAATCACAACGTGCCAGTTGGGATGAGGTACCCTGAGCCAATTATTTTATCAGGGGACATACTTCTATTTGATGACAAACTATGCACATAGCCATTTGCTGGAAATAAATTGAACTTAGCATAATTTGTTTCCAATAGCATTTGGTGGATTTTGTACGTTTGGCCCTCAGTTTACTAAACCTGTTTGACAATTGAAAGCTGAAGAAAAAATCAAGAAGAAAGCAGGTAGGGGGGAATTCCCTCCTTTACCCACTCAACTTAAATAGTTACTACTCATAACCTTGAGTAGAGGTCTATTATGCACAGGTCTGTTATTACAATGCATTTTGTCACTGTCCAAGTTGAGATTTTTTCCTAAACTAAATATGATGATGCTATTTGTTGCCAGCTACACACTGGCAGTCTATAATGCCAAGCAGTGAGAACTATTCTGCTTGTCTGAATAACAGAGAAATGAAAATGCAGCCCACTCTCTACAAACCTGTAGATGTTCAGGTCCCACGATATCAATGCCTTCAAGTAAATTAAATTTATGGCTCTGTTTTTCATTTCAAATTGTTGGCAAGAGACACAGCTGGTGATAATCCAAAAAATAAAAATGCTTAACTCTCATGGCATAATTCTAGGTCCAACACAAACAGAAGGGGATAGGAGGAGATCTTGAGTTGGCTTACCAATTTTCTTCTTTTGAAATTACTTATTTTTAACTCAAAGAAAATGTTCAAAAACAACTCGTCTCTTCAGTAAGTCAGCACCTATTGTTTACAGTAAGTATTGACTATCCTTCAAGAGACTGCTCAAGGGCATACGTAAAATCTCTGCGAAAACACACACACACACACACACACACACACACACTATGTGGATGGTAATCTGTCTAATGATGGCACAAAGCCACACAGTCACAGCCTATCAAACGTGCATGTAAACAGATTAACTTGAGAAGACCTTAGCCCAATTTTTCTGTGAAGTAGACAGCATGTATTTTAACTCTGTGCTTGTTACTTGTTTTAAGTCACAACTGTCCTCTGTTCATTTAAAAAAGATCTCTTTGAGACAAAAGCAATCTTACCACAATTGCCTCAGCCCCTACCATTTGGTAATTGTGGGAAAAGAGTCATTAAATTAAAAAAAACAGAGCCAATGGGAATATAACACCTCTATGATGGAGCCCTCTGATCACAGTATCTCTGGTTGCAAAAGAATTTCAACACTGCATTTTACTCAGATGATTTTCTAATGAAATTTTATGAGAAAATCACATATCAAATTACATATTTCACATATCAGAACATGGAAAATGCATAATAATAACAATTGGTTACTACTAAATCTTACCAAGAAACCAAAAATACATTATATCATAAGTATTACATTATGAAACATTATGTCATAAGTATAGAATTAGCCAAAATAAAGGCACAGTGTTTTAAAAAAATTAAGTAAACCCATATTTCAATAGCTTTTAGAAATACTTTTAGTAATAATATATTTTCTCACAAAATTGGGAAGGAATTTTAGCCAACATTGAGATTTAGAAGAATTTTTTTAATGCACATCTCCTGCCTACAGCATTTTGATTAAAGATGTCTTGAACTTTCGCATAGCCATAGCTACAGCTTGATTTTTTCTCCTTCAGCTCTTTGGCTGTGGAATGGCAGGTGTTCTGGGATCACTTGTCCCAATTTCAAACGAGCTTTATCTGCTGCACAGATGGCCTCACATTTGATTCTATAGAGGGAAGTTCAAGGTCAATGACTGCAAGGTGCACAGGTTTTACACATGTGTTCTTGTGGCTGCAAAACCAATCAATGCACGGCATTATCGTCAAACACTTTACCTTCATATGTCTGAAGTATATTCTTTTAGTGGTCTTGTGGTTTGTTCAGATGCAAGTGGCTTTCACCTGCCAATTCTTCCACCAAGGCCGCTATACTATAATAGTCTTTTTCAAGCTGTACTGTAAGAAACTTCAACAGTACTGGAATGTAGCTCCTGGGTTATTTGAGCATTGAACAGTCTGACTTTGTGGTGAATTTACTGGATCAACTTCAGAGAAGTGTGACTGCTCTTGTTTTCCTCTTGTTATTAATCTTTCCCACTATAAACCAGTCGACTCCAAACTGTTTGGATATGGCCTTGCAACCCTTCCTAGAATGATAAGCATCAATAACTGTGCCGGGAAGGTTATTGCTGATGTCTTTTCTCATTGGCATTTGTTTAACATGCACCTGAACACTCCAGTGGCTCTCACCAGCTAATAATCAATTAATCAAGAGCATTTGCTCATTTGATGAGCAGGGTTTGGCTGCTAATTATCATCTTCATTTACATGGTAGTAGTAAAACTGTGCTTTATTCTTCACGCACTGCTTCTGCCTTGTGGCATAGTTTTTGTTAAATAAACAATGACATGTTGTTCTATGTGTTGTTGTTCACCTGCGGTTGTACTGACCTAATTTTAAGACCTGGTAATTACCACAGGATTTTGATTCATTTTTTGATGTGTAAAACCTTATGAATTGAAGATGATGTCCCTTTTTCACATGACAGCACATATCCCATGTGATGATGTAATGACAAGCCTAAGACAAAATACAAAGCTGTGTGCAGTGACCATGTTATTTATAGAGACAGGAGGCAAATCAAAACCCAGCTTTATCTGAATTTAGATGCACTAGAATCATGTGTGACTAAATCTTCCTTATGTGGGACAGTTAAACCAACCAATGCTCTGAGTACCACTACAGATGATGTCAAACACTCTTAATGCTCCAGCACGGTGCTTTAGAGCATCTAGAAAAAAACAGCGCCCTGACCTTGTTCAATCAAAATGTGTTTTAACTGTGTTCCTGTGCCCATTCAGGCAGAGAAAACAGCCCTGTGTTGTCATAAGGTAGAGAGCAGTCCTCTGCAGGCGTAACCAATTGTTAAGGAAGAACCTCCACCGGGAATAAGTATGCTGTTCACCAGTAAACCACTGAGAGTGAAGCAGATGATTACTGTTTGCCAACAGCCTATGTGAAGCAAACTTGCAAATACATACATACACACATCTCCACACACACACACACACACACATGTATTCATCTATACATATATATCTGTGTGTGTATGTGTGTATGTATATATGTATAATATATATGTGTATATATATATATATATATATATATATATATATATATATATATATATATATATATATATATATAGA
>JAOWBL010000005.1:6308754-6347656 GCA_028564865.1 Zenarchopterus dispar
AGATAGATAGATAGATAGATAGATAGATAGATAGATAGATAGATAGATAGATAGATAGATAGATAGATAGATTATTTTATTACTGGACAATTTATTGATCGAGATTGTGGAGCAGCGTGAAAGATGTTTTTGTTTTTGCTTCATTAGCTCTATAAATCTTTTCACGTATGAGCTTTGCTATAACAAAAGCACCATTGAATTTAAAAAAAAAAAAAAAAATGTACAAAGCTCCATCAGAACCATGAAAGGTGAACCTTGAGAAACAGTTTACTCAGAAAAAGCCAGTTCGTGTCTGGCTGCACCATCCACTACTTTGTCTTTCCTTAAAAGCCTGCCACAGAACGTTGAGGTGGAAGACATCAAACCGGAGGTCAAGTCTGAGGCAGTATCTGGAGGCCAGTCAGTGGATGAAAGAAGGATGGGAGAGGTGGAGAGGCCAGTGTGGCTTACCATTTCAGTTCGGATGGCCTCCATGCCTGTGATGTTTACTCAAGAGTTATTCATTTTCCTTAAGTAAACATTTCCAGACGGAAGCTACTCTTAAGAGACTAAATCTGTTCACAGGAGGAATTTTAACAATGTCGTCAAACAGGACTTTTCTTTTTAAAGGTTCTCGTTCAATTTAAAGCATGTTTTAAAGCAAACTTTAAGCTCTTAAAGAAACCTCTGCTCCTTTTTACCCTAAAAGAAGAAAAGAAAAAACCTACAGGGAAAAACATTTCTTTTCTAAAAGGATACCACATTGTAGAAAATGGTTTTCCTTCTTTGTCATCCAACCATGTTTTTAAAAGTTATCTATCTGAACTAAGCAATTGCACATTTTCCTTGTTATACCTTTCTTTTCTTCCTCATCATATTATCAGGAATTTCTGTTGGAAGGGGATTATGGGAAATCAAACCCATTTCAATATGAGTAACTAGTGTGAACTCTGTTGGACACTGGTGCATTATAAATGATATTCTGTGAGACCCACTTTTTTTTTTTTTTAAATTTTGCAGACATGACAACAATATAAGGCCAGCATACCAGGGCAGAGCTAGTTGCTGATGAAGTATTTTGATTATTAAGGTCACAGTGTAAACAGAAGCCATCCCTCTCCACTGTTTGTGATTTGAATAATAAAGCATGTGTGTTAATGACACCAACTGCACATCATAATGTATTTCATCACTAACGTTGGCCGTTTTAATTTATAACGATTTGCTGTTGGGTTCATTGCACTTTGAGACCACAATGAGAAGGTGGGATTGCAGCTCCTTTATTTAGAACTTGCAGTGGGATGTCATCTTTAATGTGCTCTTCACAGCAGCCCAACAAAACTCTGCATGATGAATACTCTCCTACACGCGTAAATGTAAAAATGAATCAACAGCCTATCAAGAGCATTCCAATAAAATAGTATCCAATAAAATACTCCTCTATCCATCCCTGTGTTGGACATTTCTCTAATCAAAGTACAGGCTGACTCATTTCACTGCCCATAGTTCATGTAACTCCAATCTTCTTCCAGTACATGTCACCTGCCTCTGTGCCACAAGACAACTGGGCTTTGTCCCTGCAGAGATGACTGTAAAACCATAACTATTCTTTTCTCGCTGTTTGGAACTTTAATGCACTGAGGCAGCAGCTCTTCCACGCCTCACTATCCAGTTGTTATTCATCTACTCATTTAAATATTTTGTGGTGGGTGGATTTGGGCTGCTACTGTGTGAAGGGATGAAGGTCTTTTATTTAACTGACCTCATTCTCATGAGACACACTCCACGCTATCCCAGTAGGAGCATGAACTGCTTGGTTATAATGGAGAAGACATGAATTTGACTAAAATAATTTAGATAGATTTTGATTTATTGAGGTCATGTAACTTTAGCTATTTTGTGTTATTCAACAAATGACAGCCAACCATAGCCCAAACTCCCACTGTATGATCTTAATCCACAATATTCAAAAATATTTGATGACTTCAATGAACCTAAAGGGATAAAAGAACAGTGAGAATCAGTTAAAAATGATCAGTGGAAGCCAAAGATTTTTCAAAGTAAAGAGCTATCATGTGGTCATCATGTAGTCTCTCTAGGAGGATAGGCTGATTTGATTGGCTTTCCATGACTTTTGGACATAGTAAATTAGCTCTAAAGGATTGCAGCCAGACATACCTGCAAAGCAGGTTACATTTAAATTTGAAAGGGGTACATCTAGATTTCAAGGCAAGTGAATTCCTTCATTTTACACAAAAATTCTGAAAATTGCCTCAGGCTAACTGAATTGTGGATTCTTTATAACTACAAAGGTACTGCTAGCAAATGAAACCATATCTGTACGGAACTGCTTCAAAACACACTGCTCACTTGTGTAGCAAGCATTGGTTGTTGTTTTAATGTGTTATGTAAATAAATTTGACTTTGACTGTTTGGTGGTGATTTCATGCATTAGTGCCACTTTCTGTTTGGGCATGGAATTGAACCCACCTATAATCTATTCAAATCTTCTTGGGCAAAGGACAAAGACAAGATCTGGACAATTCAAGAGCACAGTCAGACCCAAGATGAGATCATTGTTCCTGGGGGATCCATCTCTAGAACTGCCCATGGGACATAGCTGTAAAAAAGGGATTTTATAATTTAACTCTGTTCCCCTATAAGGAAGAAATAGCTTTGCAAATACAAACTGAATGGTTACTGTTTCTGTTTCATGTATGTGTTATTTACACTAATTCAAAGACAGACAAAGAAAACATGACATGATTCTGACTGTCGGGGAAATTTTAATACATAAAGCAGCTCCAAATGAAATATCTAATTTGACATTTTATAAATGCATTAAAAGCTCATGGCACTTGAGTTTATATGTTGTAACTGGTCGACATGTGATAATTAATGTATATTTTTCTGCTTTGTAATAAATGCCATTATGATAGATTGTGGAATGATATATATCTAACATAAAGATGAATGTTTTTAGTCATATGGTAGCAGTTATTATATGGTGCCTTTCTTGCTGCTGCTCCACTGTATGTCGTAAAGAAATAAATTAGCAGATACAGAGCTTTGATAGTGATTAGTTTTGTAAATTTGAAACTGCAAGAATCCAAGAAAAATCTCATGTAATTTCACTGTGAGACTTGCTTAATGAACTCTTTCGACACTACCAAAAGAATGAGAGAGGGGGGTGTAAAAATATGAGACTTAATTAAGCCAGGATAAAACACAGCTTTTCACACCTGATGAAATCCTGTCTGTTTTCATAAAGACTCTCATACTGCAGCTCCCATTTATTCATTAAATAATGGAATATTTTAACCACAGGGAGGAAAAGTAATCTGTGATGCTAAGACTGTTGCTTGATTAACTGTCTTTTCTGCTCAGAACCGATTTAACCCTAAAATGCTGCATGTATCATATTTGAACCATGGATTTTTTTAAACCTGCACCACTGCCAAAAAAATGAAATTGTTTAAAACAATAAATAATAAATAAAAACAATTATTCAATAAATTCACAATGATGCAAGAAAAAAAAGAACGGGGGTGTGGGTGTGGGGGGTGTAATTTTAATATAGAATAATAACTCAAAAGGAAAAGAGGATTTTCTGTATATTATTTAATATGTCAAGCTTAAAGGGTTAAAAAGCAAATGATTTTCAAGAGGAAGCAGGAAACTTATGTTTTGTTGTTATTTTGTTAAACTAGATTTACAATAGACATATTGTTGAAACTAGATGCATTTGACAACTTTTTTGAGGATATTAATTTTGATTATTACACAATCTGGACGTGATTAAAGTGTTTATTGCAGCTTTAATTTGAGAGGTTTCACCAAAATTTGTCAAAGTGCCTCCATTTTCAGGAATTCAAAAGCATTTGGAGAAACTGAATTAACTGTAAATATTGTACAATAATCATTTGTAATTCACAAATGAAAAATCATATGTAGACGATGGCTGCCTGAAATATATTATCACCAAATTTTAGTTCCCTCCCTGGAGATGCTTTGCCAGTTTTTCACTGCAGACACTTTCAGTTACTGCATGCGTGTGGGCCTTTTTGCCTTCATAATTGTGTTTAGAAACTGAATAGTATGAGCTACAGGGTTGAGATCAGACTGGTGTATGTATACACACATACACACATATATATAGCCTTGTATACTTCTGACTTCATCTTGATATTTCTGTCAGTAGTCATGTCAACACCAGTGAGTCCATTCCAGTAGCAGCAACTTATGCCCATACCATATATCTGCCTCCACCATGTTTGACACATGATGTGGTACGATTTCCTGTCCATACTTTTTTTTCTAATCATTCTGATCTATATTTATCTTGGTTTTTGTTAGGTTTCTGAAACCTGCATGCTTGTTGAAATGAGAAAGAAGACAGTTTGAAATAAAAACGAACTTCTCTGAGTTAAAATTGTTCTGATTGGAAATTCAAAGCAAGCTTGTACAAGGACCTTTTCTGTTCGGCCGGCAACCTCCCAGAGAAGATGATTTTAGAATGTGCATAGAGGTTTTCCACTGACAAAAATGCAAAAATGTAGATATGTGATTACAAATAATTGGCTAAACTGATGGAGAGGAGCAGTGGTTTAGACTTAGCCCTCCTTTCAATGGACCCTTGATTGGTCCCAATCACTCGGCTCTCTCCGTCTTCTTTTGTTCCCCAAATATTGTGGACTTTGCCTTTTACTCCTGTAACCACTCTTTGTTTGTCTCCTCCTCAAGGCTGTTCTTGTGATCAGGTGACTTCTTCAAGTGATTAAGAATTTACATGCGTAAGCATGTGAGCAAAAGTCACAAATTTGAAATATTTAGATCTTTCTATCTATGTTTTAGCTCTCCATACCTCATATAAGGTATATTCCCAACATTTCATTTATCTAAAGAATCTGATTACAGAAAAAGGGAGACTTTTTCTATTTTCTCTGGTAAAGTTCAATCTGTTCTTGAATGCACCCAGTGGTTTGCACATTATTGTAAACCTTCTGGCCAGACTATGAATGTATCTTTTTCGCTTGCATTGGGAGATCTTGTTGGACTTCATATTGATAGTTCCATTAAAACAGATGCTACATCAGACCATTCATCTTCTTACTTTATCTTGAAGTAATAAAGCAACAGACCATTTGACTTCTCAGAGTATTGTCTGGACACTTTTGAGAACCTGATCATGGAGCTACTTTGCTCAAAATAGCTGTAATTCCTAAATAGTAATCACCAAATATTTCTAAGTCCGCTGAAAGGTTCTGGACCAAACTGTGTAGTGTTAGACTTGATATGAAGTGATTGGGGTGCAGCTCTGACAGCTGTTTGAAACGAAATCTACTGTATGTTCTTGCATATTAATTGTACATGAGTTAATACTGATTTACAGAAATGCTGTCTCACAACAAATCACTGCTGCAACTGAGAGGGAGACTGGAAACAGTTGCATACAAATTTGAACATTCAGTAGAAAAATGTTTGATTCAATATAAAAAGACACACCTGATCCAATTTTAACAAACATCACATATGTAAAAACTGAATCTCTAATTTTGTCTCTCTGAGGACTTGCTTAGCATAACAGACACCACAAGACATTGTAGTGTAGTATTATCATGACAATGAAAATTAACATACAAATGAGGACACCATAAAGCCCACTTAACAGTTTACAGGCTACTAACCATCTAACTGTGCCATCTAATTAAAGCTCATGCCTGTGTTGTTGTAAGAATAACCCGGAAAGAAAATGTAAAGAGATAATAAAAGAAACATTTCAAAACAGGACAAAGAGACTGGGTATTATAACTGGTCAGACAAGCTGCCCTGTACTGTCCGGCCACTGAGTGCGACTGCAGAATCGGCTCTTTGTGTAATTGAGGCAGTGAGACCCTCCACAAGGGCTCTCTGTGAATCTAATAGTTCACTTAGAGCTCTTGTGTAATCTGGGGTCAAATGGTCATTGCCTCGACAGCAGTCAATGAAATCTATAGGAAATACCAGTAGAGAGTACAAACCTAGAGATAGCATCTCTGCAGCTGAAGGCTTATTGTTGCTCATGTACAGAGAATCCAATCGAAGCTGTTCTCTCACTTGAAGAAGTCCAGTGATATTGTTTTAACTGAATACAATCTGTAGCTCCATCACCACAAGCTTGGAGGTGATGGTTTTTTTCTGTTGCTATACCTTTGCCATTTTCAGTTAAGCAATGTTTTGTTGTTTCATTTAACTATCTCTTTGATTTCAGAAATTGAAACATTTAAATTGCTGTATGTTTTAGAGACTAATTTGTGTATCCAATAGGATTACAGTCTGATGGTCTTTGGTGTGTTTTCAGAGGGTAATCATTGGAACCACAGCACAGACCTAGGGAAACTATTGTCTTATTCAGACTTGAATAGTGTTAAACACCATAAAATGAACTTTGTTTGAGTTTTGCTTCAGGGTACAATTTGCTGACAAAAGACTTACATCAAAATGTAGGTCAAAATAGACACGTGTGTGAAAATTCATTCATCTGGCTTCTATGGAGTTACAAGCTTAATTTAAAGAAATTTTACACCTAATTAACGTGTGAATCCACACGTGGTTTAATTCTATTAAAAGTAAGTATGGTACTGTCCTCATGACTTGACCATCCATCCTTTCATGCATTATCTACTGCATATTGGTTTATTCCTATTCAGGGTCATAGGGATCTGCTGGAGCCTATCCCAGCTCTCTTCAGGCAGGGGACAGTAGCACGCTCTGGACAGGTCACCAGTCTTCTTAAGGCCACACAGGACTTGTCCTAAGATTTTGGTGGGCCTAAACAAGGATTTATTTGTGGCCGCAAAAGTGCAAAAGTGCAAGTGCAAAAAGCAAATCATACACTGCATCCAACTGAATAAACAGACACATAGTTGAAATGGACAAGTGAATTATCAACATATTTATTACTTTATTTGTGAAATAAATTGAATTAACTTTCATTAGGAAATGGTCTTGCGGAACACGTTTATGAGTTAAGTAAATTGATCTAAACCCCAGTTGGGACCTTCTTGATCATGGAGCTCCTTTTACCCCTTGTGGCTCTAAACAGCCACATAGAAAGTTTATGCCAGGAATCAGTCCTGCGGCCACCGATAGATAAACCACAACGCATACTCACATCTATGGTCAATTTAGATTTACTTATTAACTTGACATTGAGACTGGGACTGTGAGAGGAAATCAATGACTTGACTAAATCTGGCATTTCTAAACATATAAAGGGTTTGAATTTCATTTTTTTTTTTGTTTTGTTTTGTTTTTCTTTTCAGAGTTTCCCTACAACTGTATGAATATGTTGTTATTCCTGGTATTATAGCATCAATTCCAATTTGACTTTAATGTGTAAAATTATAGGCATGGTATTCTTCATTAACAGTGGGTAGCTGCAGTCGTTTGATTCCCAGCAGAAATAGACATGGGCAGTTTGATGCTAATGATCCTGGATATGCATTATACTGCTCAGTCTACTGTAGGTGGGTATTTTCAGCCAAGCATTCCAGCTGTGCTAATAATTCCTCTACAGCATATCCACCAATACATCTTAGGCTGCCATGAAAACATGAAATCTGATCTTTTCTTGATTCAACTGTAAAGGCAAATACCTTCCACTGCATATCTATCTATCTAGTAATATACTAGCATGTCTGCTACCCTTACTTATGACTAAATAATTTTACAGAAGTGCTCCATGCCAGAAATTGATTGTCTCCAGTAAAATCTACAGTAAAGTGAAGCGCATTTAATCATCTCTGAAAATATAAGATAATCCAGGGATTCATTTCCATTTGCCAGGGCTCACATGGATAGGTTTAATAGCTTGATCAATTAAAATAAGAAAAGAAAAAAAAACATAGAAATTACAAATTGATTTAAGAGAATCCCCATATTGAGACTGCTACACCACAGACAGTATGTTTGTAGCTGAACAAACAAAGACAACAAAGAGTTTGCACCTTTTTGTTAATCAAATACTTCAAACTGCATTGTAAAAGTAATACATGCACCACACGACTGTTGAAATTACATGCTGAAAGTGATACACGAGTGATCACAACATCCAGCTTCTGCTAAAGGAAAATATGCAGAAAAACTTAATTGGAAAAATCCCTAACATTGCAGCAGCAAAATATTAGGAAATTGCATTTGGATAGAAGACGCTCTGAGTTATATACAATGGATTTGATGGGCCACTTGAGTTAATGGATCATTTCAAGCTCCAGAAAGGATGGAAGTGGCCAAAACAAATGCACAGTGCAAGCCCCTGCAGTCCCTCAGAGTTCAGACTGATATAAATGGGAGGACTGAAACAATATTTCTCTTCCCCACATATAGAGACACGAAAGGCACACTCAGGCCTATCCAGCCAACTTGACATATACTATACCCTGACAAATTTATTACCATTAAGCTTCTGCAAGGAACCATGTGACTCATGATTTATTACAATCACCTGCTTTATGTCAGAAGATGCAAAATTGCCTGTGCATGCTCTGGCTGATAAAAGGTGTGGTGTGTGTGTGTGTGTCTGTAATAATTAAGTATTTACCTGTTTTGTGTTTGAGAGGATGATGGAGATCATTACTGTGTTCACATAATTACTGAGATTTTAAAATACAGTTTTGAATGGATGACTCACAAAACAGTTTATATAACTGGGATTAGGTTTTGTTCCTTGTGGATATTCATCAAGTGCATCCAAATACAAAGCTCTTTGATATTTACATAAAACAAAAAAGAGGACTCCCCACTTTAAAAACATTTAGACAGATGGATTTGGGTGGAACTTACACGTGGTTCCTATGTAGTGTATGCATGTAAGTGTAACAAATATGAGGGAGGAAACCAGTTGAGCGAACATGTTTCTTCCTCAGAGGCATGAAGAATTGATGATCTGTGGTGATATATTTGGAGTATCATTTCCTCTAGTAATTTACTATGGGGGGCAAAAAAGAGACAGGACTTTGCAGTAATGCCGTTCTCCTTTGCAAAAGCAGCTGTGCAGATGCGACTTTGAATAAATAATTAGACACCAACACACATTTCTGCACACGTGATTGCACTCTATTACGTTCTGTCCTACTATACAACGTATTCCACAGACGTGTGAGTCGGCACACATGCTGCTTGTAAGGTAAATTTAATATGCACCTCTGAATCTTTACTTATGTGCTCCAAACATGAGAAAATCTACATTTCATTCCAGTAATGCTTGATCTACTTCAGCCAATTTGGAGGGGGGGGGGGTCACTTACGAGGTTCTGATTCAATTATTCTTCCTCTCACAACAGGAGGAAAACATTTTCATGGTGAATGGTTTGCCTAAATAGATTACCATCTCAAATAATTCAATTTCCATTAATTTGATTGATTTCATACCAAGTGGAAAAGAAATCTTAATTTAAAAGCATTGCAGTTCTAATCAAACATTAACTGAGAAACAGGCTCTAGCAAAAAAAATAAAAAAATAAAAAAAAGAAGAAAATCCTTTATTACCAGCTTCTTGACTAATTTAAATTGAAAATACTGACGGCTGCTCTGTTCTATATCACCACGACCACTGTTCAGTACATAAGGTTGTTCAGTAACACCCTCTGCACGGTTAATCACGTACACAGAGAATCTATGGCCATCAGTACCGAGGATTCAGATGAAGCAGTTCAGTCATCTGATCCATTCACATCCATTATTCATTGTGCTCAGGGAGACAGAAACGCTGGGCTTCTCTTCTCAGAGAGACCCAGGAACCCCATCTATTCTCATGAGCAAAGGAAATGCCATGCGATGGTGGAGTGAATCACCACAACAGTAAACGAGCGAAGGACTGAAAACAAAAGTTGGAGATGTGGATTGTTGCCCGAGAATTTAAGTGAGCCATGAAATGAAATTCCAGAATAAAAAAAGAGGGAAAAACACGGCAGATATTAAAAAGAAAAGTGTCATTATGACTTTTCAAGCCTTTCTCCAGCACATGAACCCTGTAGACTGCTCCTCATCAGTGTTACACTGTCAGAAAATACAGCAGCTTGGCCACTGCTGTGAGGAGAAAACACCTTGTGGAGACATTGTGTGAGTGGCAGGCAGAACTGGCAAGCTGCCACAGATAATAACATCTGAAATAAATTTGATGTGTGGAATTCAATCTGTAGTGATAGGGACGGCTGCAGCATTAGAGCGAAGTTCTAAATGCTATCTACTCATCCATGGAATGAGGACTGACACGCAGCCTCAGAGAATAGATTGTGCAATTAGCAGCCTTTGTGCTGTTTTGACACAATGAAAAGGGGAAATGAGATTCAACGTTGTCATGCACAGCTCTCTGTAGCTCTGTGATTCTCATGAGATAGTCCTCATGTACTTCAGGTGAGAATAAGTTGAGACATTATAGAGAAGCAATAAAGTACGTAAAGAAAGAGCAGGAGAGAGTTCAGCTCATGCTTATTATTAGCTCTAAATATATCAATCCAAATGTGTGATTTTTAAATCATGATTTGATATTTCCCCCCTTTCTGGGTGTAAGCCACCTCAGCTGTGGGCACAAGGTGCAATTCACGGTTTCGAGAAAGGGGGGCGCCCTTTGAGTGTGCATACAAAAATGACTTGAAAAGCACGAGTTTCACCCAACTTCATGAAATATTCTTTTAATTAAACAGCTTTTAAAGCGTTTTATCCTCCAACACTGTTGCTCTCCTAACACACATGTTCCTCTCTGATACCACATCATTTTCTTGGTAACTTTTCAACACAATATTAAATGAATACATTTAAAAAAAAATCATCTCATTGCAGGAAACTGAAGAACACAGTACAGAATAATACCTCCCGCTTTTTATTGGTGCCGCCTCTAGAGTGACAACTGTGCAATAAACTTGTTTATTTTTTCCAGAATTATTTTGTGTTTCTGCCGTAAAACCAAAGCCTGGCCAGCTGAGTATAGGTTGGTCTACCACACATGAACTAACAGCGTAAAACCGTAAAAGCAAATGACTATAATATTCCCATAAAGTGTCTGTGGTTCCCGGTGGTGAATGCACTTCACTGGGCTGCGTGCCATTTTACATTTCTTGTGAAATCACTTTAATACTCCCTCAGTATTCCGACTGGGAATTACAGTATGTTTTTCAGTGGCAATAAGGGGACAGTAATAACCTAGTCAGTCTTTACATTTGAAAAACTCTGCTGCAGCAGCGCTGTAATATTTCTATATCATGTTATAAGCCTAGATGTCATTGCAACACAACGCAGCCCAATCCGACAGCGGGCTCCCTGCCTGCGCCCTCCCTCCGCCTCTCTTGTGTCTACATTTCCATCCCATGGCCGTCTCTAGGTGATTTAGCGCCGCCAGTCTCAAGCAGGTGTCCAACATGGCGATCACGGGAAGCGGATCTCTCGCTATTTCTTTCTCTGTTTTCGTGATTTCGGTGGCGTTTCTTCCGAAAGGTAAGTTGTTGTTTTTTTTAATGGCATCTTGTGTGTTTGTGTGTCTGTGATGCAGTATTACCCCTTCCACGCGCGCACACCGACACACTAAAAGAAAAAAAAAAAAAAAAGAGCCAGAGGAGAAGCTGCCGGGGAGAAGTTGTGGTGCGTTTGCGCGCTGGATGCGCACAAGCTTCCCCTCAAATCTCAGCATCACTCTGTGTAATTGCTCCGATTTCCAAAATAATCACTAAACTGTTAGTTCACAGTTCTCAGTTCTAGAGCTGATTGACCAGGGTGTTATTATTTTTTTAAATGTAATTTAATTTTTATTTTATTATTTTTTAATTTTTGCTGCAATACGCTACCGGAGGACTGGCTGGAAAAAAGTAATGTTAGTGCTGCTCAGTTGCACCGGCGGGGTTAAAGTATCAGCTGCGATAATGGGGGGAAGTGGACGTTTTATTTCTACCTTGTGCAAGTAAAATCTCACCAAAACGCCACTCTCCGCGGGTTAGGAACCACGGCCGGAGAACGCGACTCACGCGTACTTGTGTCATGTAGTTGTACCGCATAAATCCTCACTGGCACAACTCAGTCCACAAATCTCTGTCAAGTCTGCGCTTCAGGTGCGCTTCGGAGAAAAACACGCATTGCAGCTCAGTGTCCTCTGGCCGCAGCCCCCCGATGCCTGCGAGCGCTTCAGTCCGCAGTCTTCACTTCTCCCGTCAGTGAGGCTGGAGGAGAACATCTGCCACGTCTCTCAGAGGCTTTTACCAGCATGCAAACTGCATGAACCAGGGGCGGCTTTAATGTTCACGACCACTGCAGTCCCCAGTCCGATAGTTTCCTCCCCCCCACCTCTCTGTCTCTCCACCGGGGTTGCATCAGAGTTGCAAGAATCATTTCTTTTTGAAAAAAAATCTTTTTTTCCCCCTCTCTCTCTCTCATTGAGGCATGTGAGGTAGTTGAAATGTCAGCTTTCAGCCACTTTAAATCCTTCCCAGATGTAGGGCAGACGTCAATCCCTGGGCCAGTAAAATGGCAAGCAACAGTTGTGATGACAGGCTTACACTTGGGGGCTATTTAGTGGCTCCCTCTATTTTCTCCCATATCGCCATTAGTGGTATGTACCAAATCAACAGGTTTGCATAAACTCAACAATGCTTGTGTACATATGTGTGTTGGTGTGTGTGGAAAGTGAGCCATCCTGCTCCCAACATTATGTTACTTGTTAAAAGATTTTTTTTTTGACAGTTTCTTTTCCAGTTCATTGCTTACAAGGTTTTCATTTCACAGTCGCTGAATGTATTATGTTCCGTGCTGAATAGCAGGTATATGACATTTACAGCATTGTCTCACGTCTCCTTGTCACATTAATTTAATTAACCTCTCAGTCGAATAAAATAATGCATCATGAATGTGCAATAGCCTCAAGCTCAGCACACTCATGTGCCACTGGGAAAGCAAAGTGGTTGGTTTAGGTAAAATCCGACAAGCTAGGAATGTTTTTTGCTATTTTTTTAATTGTCTGCGTGTTTGTGTTCCTGTGTTGGTTGTGAAAACGGACCAAACACCCCTGTGAAGTGCTGACACTCTGCTTTGAGGCAGCTTTCAGTTTTTCTCAGTTGCTGCTCCAGAAGCAGTGGATTTGAACTTCGAGTGAGCACAGCGGTCCCTATAGCTGCATGTTAGACGCCACACTGGTAAAAAAAAAAAACAACAAAAGAGAGGGTGAATTAAACAAAGAGAAAGAGAGACAGCTGGCCCCAGACATCAGAAGAGAGAGCTGTTTGTGCAGTGCACACAGGCACTGATAAAACTAAAGAGCTGCCTCTGCTGAGCATCCTGTTATGAAATGATGGGAATCTGCATTTCAACGGAGAAACTGTTGAGCAGTTTTTCTCTCCCCGCATCTCCTGGGGCCCGGCCTGTTGTAGCGCATCAGATGGTTGAATTTCAGAAGGTTCCGTGATCCCACTTATTGCCAGTTTAAAGCCATTCGTCAGGACTGAGTGATGGTGAAGTGGATCAATACGAGCTGTCATGAAGCCTCAAGGCGCTACTGGGGGACGGGATCTGAGAGAAACAAAAGGAAACATGCAGTTGATACAGAGCTCGTGGTTGCCAGTTGGCATGTGACCCGGTGAGTGATTGAAGATGTTCGTCTCTGGCTGCTTATGGCGGGGATTGGCTTTGAAACAGATACTGCTGAAATTTGCTCACGGTGTGCTGCTCTGCCCTCAATTTGTGCTTCTCTATTTGTATTCTGGTGGGTGGTTGAATTTTATTTCCACTCTTATCATACATGAGTTGATCTCCCTGTGTTTCATGATTGTCCTTTGGCAGCGGTGCATGTTGGCACCTACAGGAAGTACATCTGTACTTTTCCATGCATACTTAAGTTGCGCATTTAAGATAAGGTTATTAGATCAGTGGCGGTGGTGGTATTTATAAATAATAGCCCGAAGAGCAATGGAACACATAAATAAAGTCATGATTAAAATTCTTCATGATAAATCTTTAATAGAAAACATTTTAATGTACTTTCTAATCACATACATGGTCAGGACCCCTTCTGTATAATGTTATAGCCCTGAGAATCAACCTTTTTTTTTAAACATACACAGTACCCCAATGAAATCCAATCAAAGGCCCTCAATGTAAGGAATAAAAGCCACGACATCATAGAAAAATACTTTCTGACATCTCAGTTGTGAGTTGTATCAGTGTGCAAACCCAGAAAATGGAGGAGAACCTATGCACAAAGCTGATGTGTCTCTTCTAAAGCATAATTTATGGCTTTACGTAGCAGCTACACATATGAAACCTATGTCGCTGTTTGGGGTTCGTACTCGTCTGTTGTCACTGGGTCACTCTGTAATTACATCACCAAATGCTAAGCGGCGGTGCAGGCTCTTTTCTGCAGTGCCGAGCTTCCTTTTGTGTTCTTCCTTTATGCACTTCTGACATAGTAAAGGAGCAAATGCAGCATATCTTATGTGAGTTGGAGCTGATAAATGTTGAACAACATTAATTTTTACTGACACTGCAGCAATCTACCTTCCTACCCGGCTTGAAAATGACAAAGAACTGGAAGCAGTGCCCCATTTGTTGATTAACGTGTGGAGAGGTGCACGCCAGGTTACGGTGCCCACATGCCTTCAGTTTGACATTGAGGCCTAAACCAAACTTTAGATGTGGTGAAAAAGTTTCTCTTAGCCTAACAAAGAAGTTTTGAACAACAAAAGAAAAATGTAAAACAAAAGTAGAATGCAAGTGTTGCTGCAACTGACGACCTCACACCTTCCACCTCCCTCTAAACTCCAAGTCTCCAAAAACACACACTCTCAAATAAGTGTTATAAATGTAAATCAGCACTGGGCAAAAATCAGCCAACTCCCACAAGCACTGAAATGTCACAATAAAAAAAAAGTTTAAAAAAAAAAGTCCTCCTGTTTTTTATTCAGTATATTACTTTACTGGGTACTTATTTATTTAGCTAGTTTGCCTTTTGGATTTTTACATTTTCATGTTTTTTGCTTGGCTCTGTACCCAGCTACAGTGGGGAATTTTAATCAAAATTTGGAGGAAATGGATAAACTACAATCACATAACAATCACTGATAGTTTACTGCATTTGGCAACCGAACCTACGATGAAATGGCAGCATGTCTATTGTAGGTTTTTCTCTCAAAGAGCAGCGATAGGCTGTAGCAGACCCCACGGACTATGAATATGTGGAATGGGTATGGATGGATGGATGGATGGATGGATGGATGGATGGATGGATGGATGGATGGATGGATGGATGGATGGATGGCAGTCTGATATTGCACTGCATGCCGGTTGCAATGCCAAGATGACAAGGCTGGAATTTGGCTGTCTCTTAGCAGAATTTTTTCTAAATTTGGTTTTGACTTGTGATAGCTGTCCCCCACATTTTTGGGGGTCATCTTTCCAAACGTTGGTCAAGACACTTGACTTTTTGTGTGATAGTTGTGAATTTGTAACTTGTAATGCAGCCTTTTAGTGCAGTCATGTCGCTTTAAAAGCTGCACTCTTTGTAGTCCAAATATCTTTGCCTGACAATAACTGATAATGCTAAGTGATGCAGCCTGAATATCACAGTTTGGCATATTGCATTAAATCAAATAAATAACAAGGTGCTGGGTAGCTCAGCTGGATAAGTGAGTGCTCCCTGTACGGAGGATATATGTCCTGATCATTGCTGGTCTGGGTTCAGCTCACTGCCTTTGACCCTTTGCTTAAGATTTTCCCCCTTCCTCTGTGCTCTCTTTCCTATCATTCTTTTCATTAAAGACCTCTAGTGTTCCCATGTTCCCCCAGCCACCCAACAGAAAAAAAAACAAAACACGTAGATGCTTTGAAGTATTTACAATAAATGTGCTAGTCCCTCGGTGACATCCCGAATGAAAGAAAAGCATAAAAATCTCTCAAGTGAAAAACATTTTGTGTTCGTGTTCTCAAAGACAATTAAGTGATTTTCAAAATAGCTGCACATTGAATTTCTGTCACTCCACTTACTGATTAATTGAGTAACTGTTTCAGCTCTCAGCACAATAGTATTATTCAGGAAGTGGTCTTCCTTGTACTGTCTGTATAAAAAAAAAGAACTTAAAGTGCTGTGCAGGATATATTTAATACTGCACTTAATGTCCAACTCAGAGGTGAAGTATCTCATTTGGCCTGCACCATGAGATCGCTATAGTACATCATTTGTAACAATAATATACTCTTCTATTTAAAGATATTGGATTTATTGCTCATTAAATTTACATTAAACTGTGCCTCTCTCTAATTGCTGGGTAATGCATGGCACTACTTTACATGGTGGCAGCTAATCTCACCGTCGGGAAGTGAGGACCCAGCAGAAAATTTCTTCCACTTGTAGCAGGTGAGACAAAGAAAGTTTTGGCAGTAAAGCTGGTATTTCATTGACAACGTCGCACTGTGCAGCTTTGCTTTTTACTTTAGTGCAAAATGTGTGTTCTCAACTATAAATCCAAAGAATCTATAACTCCTAATCTTGTGTGAGTGTGGCGGTGAGTGGATATGTGTTAACTATCAAACTTCACACTCTTTGAGTAAGTTTATAAAATACATCTCAGTTCAGAAGGTCCTTTCAGTTTAAAGCAAACAGGCAAATTTCATTTTAGTATTTGTCCTTTCAAGTAAGGTGTTTCTGCACATCAGCCACTACACACAGAGAAAGGAGATGGCTATGGACGTTCATGCTGGAAAAAAATTGAAAATCTCTGCCTATCCTTGACTTTATATTCTTTTCAATTTCTGAATAGACTCCAATCTCTCCTCCAAAACATTGCCTTGGGTTCTGTGTGCAAAAGGTTTTGTCCACATACTCTGTGCCATGTCAATACTGTATCTGGTTGTTTTGTCAAGGTCACACGAGTGCAGCGTCACATGCTATCACCGTGAGTCTTGCGGTTAAAATATAGATATGTGTGGTTACAAAAAAAAAAAAAAAAACAGCGGACATTTCCATTTGTGCTGCGGTGCCACGCTGAATGACAAACTGAGGACGCTCAAAAATCTGTCTGTCTGTGCGGAAATGAGTAAACAGTCAATTAGGAGAAACAGACAGATGACGGGGTCTTTCATGGTTGTGGGGACAGAAGCTTGCATTCACAGTGCTGTGGTAATGAGGAAGAGAGCTGATGTCTCCGCTTATAAATATGACATTGTTCTCTCTGTTCCCTGGATCTGAGAGACCTCTCTCTATTGGCTGCGATGTTTAGACAGTGACAATCAGGCCTGCATTGAAAAAAAAAAACAAGAACAAGAAAATTGAAATGCAGTGATTTTGTTTTGAAAGGACAGTGAGTGCACATTAGTATGGGTGATGGAGCAATTACAAGCCATCATTAAGGCTTGCAGCACAGCGCTTTCAACATGAAGCTATCTAGTAACTAGCACCACGCAAAAATGAAAAAGTTTGCTATTATGTTGTTCTGAAAAAAGTGCTTCCATCCTCAGTCCAGCTTTCACACATAACATCACAGGCGCCATTAATTTAGTTTTACTAGGATAGGCGGCGAATCAAGTTTTGATGCCTTTAAAACTTCGCTATATTTTACAGTGGTACACAGTCCATTCTCCCATGATGCTTGCATGCAATATGAAGTGTAAATGAAAACAGAATTCAGTGAATTGTAAATTATTTATCCTCACTTGTGCTTTAAAATCACCTACAACTTTGCATGATGAATTATCTGAATCAGTAACAGGTCAGCAGCATGCTTGGATATGAGCGGAGCATTCCAGAGAGTCTTTCAGGCACTTCGATGGAGATCATTGCATGCGACTGCGAGGCTCCAAGGTGAAATAATTGAACAACTTAAAAAGTGTTTTGTCTCAACTTGAAGTTGCATAGAATTTAGTGATTCTGTCATCATGCCTCATGATCTTAAGGCCCTTCGGCAGCGTTGAGTAAAAAGTAATTCTTCAGTGGAAATCATTGCATGGACTCAGAAACAGTTCTGAAAACCAGTCACTGAACACTGTTGCTCCATTCAGAAATACAAGTAAAGACAAGAAAAAAAAACACAACTGAGAACTCTGGAGGCATTATGAAACAACAGGTACATCAAAAAAGACTGAATTGCTCAGTATATTATGTTTTCTCTTTCTAAATGTTCATTTAACACAGCATCCCTGTCAGTGGAGGTTTTAGTGTAAAAGATAGCCCATAAATGAATGCTGCCAGGAAAGCAGAGGGAGAATCTCTGCAGTTTCATTGTTATCATGACTGACAGTCTTTCTAAATGTTCTGTTAGACACATGTTGAGGTTGAGTGATTCAAGAGTAGAAATATTTATAACTGTGTGTGGCCAGGTAGGGCTTGTCTGTTCTTGAGGAGCAGCACTTCTCTTTGTGGAATGCACATTTGAAGCTTGACCAGCTTTTGCTGCAACTTCACAATAATTGTGATACTCCTCTGTAGATATACATGTAGCCTTTAAATAAATGAAGACATAAGGTATATAAATAATTAAGAATACTCAATATGATTGAGTTTGAGAAGCAGTAGTAATAGTGGTTACAATTTCAAGATAAACCACTGAAATACTTCTTTTTTGAAGCTGAATGGCTGAGGCTACAGCTTTTACAAAGCAGCATTATCACTTTCTGGAGCTGGGCATCTATCCTTCCTGATGAATGAAGGCCAAATATTTACTCTCTTTTAATTCTGCTTCTCGTCTCTACTGAGTTACCAGTTTCCAAGAGAAACACCTCCGTACCTTCTGAATGCGGCATTGTATTCAGCAAATCTTCTCTAATTGTGTCTTCTTCCTTTTTGGCGTTGAGCAGATAGTGTGTTGTGGATTTGTCAGAGCTTGTTTGCTGCTGCAGCTGCAGACAGTGTTACAGGATCAGCAAGAGTTAGCTGAAACAGTCAGGTCGAGGGCTGGACACATGATAGATGAGCTGAAACTCCCTCACCGCACTGACTCCTTGGACTTTTAGTCAAGCTCTTCATTTTTTATGGTGTTTAAAATCTAAACCAATGACACAAATGTTGACACTGGATATTTCGGGCAATCTTTTTTTTTTCTTTTTTTTTTCTTATAGTTCTTGGTTGACCCTGAAGTGCGATGCAGGGTGCCATATGACTGTAATGTAAGTGGTGCTGGCATTTGCCACTATGGCCCTGTAAAAAAATAAATAAAAAGAAAGGAAAGCAAAAAACCTAATAAGTTAAATGGTGCCTGCAACATTTGTTCTCTCTCTGGATTTTGTCAGAAGTTGGGGATGCGTTTCACATTATCAAAAATTACACTGATCGCCCCAAGGGCTGCTCTACAAAATGTGTTCACTCATCCATGTGTCATCTGCAATATCTGAGATTTGGTTCATAAAAATATTAGATTATGTAATTCATCAGAGCATTAAGGCATCAAAAACATTGCACTATTTAGACCAAAGGGGAATCACAATTGCAACCTAAAAATAGCCCTGCATGTGTCCTTCTGGCGACTGAGAGAGATTTAACCTGCTGTTGTCTTGCTTTCTCCTTAAACATAACCTGAGCATCTTTTTTGGAAGACATACTTTAGCTTTTGGTCAGTCAAAGCTAAAGAAAAGTCCAACAAAAGAAGAAAGACCCTTGATATAAGATGATGCTCACACCAGAACTTGCCACATTAAGATTAAATAACAGGTGATCAATATGAAGGAGAAAGGAATCTCTAGTTATCGAGCTCCCTCTAATCCACTGCTGGAACTGGAGTGAAAAAAGATTCTGGTTCACTAATCAGTATCCGCAGTGTTTGGCTTTCTAAAAGGAAAGATTTTTCTCTGGTCTGCAAAGAAAAAAATAAAAACACCAAGAGGAATCTTTTCAACACACCAGTTGCACATGGCCCATTTTGACCAGTTTTATCTACTGTGTTGACTGTGGTTTGATGGCGGGCCATCCACTTTTAAGGATGAGTAAAAGCAGGAGCTTTTCTTTGTGCAGCAGAGCTCAGTTACGTTTTAGAAAACAAGAGAGGAGCTGCACCTTTACGTCTCCTCTCTGGGCTTGTTTGGGCAGATCTGAGCTTGATAAAATAACAGCTGTGCGCCAGAGTCCGCCGTGAGCAGCGGCACACACAGGAGGAAGCAATGCCACACTCCTCTACAAAATCAAAGTGCAAGTATTCCTCACCAGTGAGCAGCTACAGAATGCAGCCACCGCACTAATCAATAAGTCTTACACTGCTAATAAAAAAGCAATTTGCTGCAGCTGCTATACTTTACTCTGAGATAAGAAGAAGAAGGTGAAAAATCATGTTTATATACAGTAGAGATATTGGGCCAAGCACTGTTGTTGCTTTACACCATTCTGAGGAATTAGTCCTCCTCCTTCTCACTGCTGTTTGTAAATGCATTTATGCAGGCTGAATGAAATATTATTCTCTTGCACAGCAGGATACCGCCAGTCTTAGGGACAACATTAGAATAACCTGGTCCTTCCAAGTTACTGTGCTGTTTTTCAGTGGTGCCCCCAAGCTCCCTAGTGTTTCTCTGATTTTATTTAACAACACACCAAGGGATGCCAGCTGGAAAGATCAAATAAATGTTACAGAAAAAATGTTAAGTACAAAAAGGGACAGAAAAATAGAAACTCCCCATGAGATGGACTCAGGCAAATGCCCTGAAATAAATTCCAACTCAATGAAAATTGATAGAAGGCAACACGTTCGATAAACTATTTTAATGAAAAATGTTTAAAGTGATTTAAGACTAGAGAGAAGCAACACATCCTTGCATTTGATCAGTTTCACGAGTTTTTACTGGAAAATGAAGTACATCTGTTGATAAAGTGATCATGAAAATGTTGTTTGCTGCAGTATAACAAATAATGATTGTATCCTCGGGTCCACAGGATTCTTTATCTGTCAAAGTCTGGGAAACTCTGTGCTTGTGTGAGTTCAATGAGAAAATGGTTTTCCAGAAGGTTACTTGATGTCATGCTAGGTTCCTTTGAAAACAAAAGCAAACAAATAAACAAAAGTGAAAGGGATTTCAAGATGTCAAACTTCAAGAAACAAAAATTGTGTTAAAAAATATTTAAGAAAGGAATATAGTTCAGTAACTGCTTTTTTTTTAAAAAAAAAAATTTATTTAAAAAAATAAAAAAAGAAAAAGAAGTCACCTTAGGAAGATAGATGAAATGAGAGTCTATTTTAAGAGAAGCTATAATTTCTTATAAAGTCCCTCTAAAATCAAATTACATTATAAGATCAGCACCTGTCCCACCAATGACAAAAAAAGAGGTTTTGCAGATATTCTTAGGATATTTAATTTTGTGAAAAATGCTTTAGAGATATTGGTGACTTGGGGCCATATAAATTTTTAATCCAATGAAATGCATCATTAAAAAATGTGAATTTTCAGCAGAGCTGCTGCAAAACAATGGATGGTGCCTGATCGAGTCTTTGGAGCTGACCAGAGTAGACCAACCTTTACCAGAAGACAGATGTCTCAACAACTTCCACCGCATAAAACATGTAACTGTACAGAGTGAAATAGAAATAATATGCCAGTTTCATAGACACATTAATGCCTTAACCTAACAAAACAGTAAGTGAAAGTAAATGTTAGGTTTAAAATGCAAGTAAATGTTGAAAGTACTAAGTTGGACAAGAGGCAAATTTTGTCCCATAGGTCAGCAGACCCCAGCTTTTTCATGGCTGTGGACCCGTAGTCATAGAAACAGCAAAGACTACTACAGAAACAACACTATTTTGCAATTGCTTTTGCTTACTTTTATGCCAAATCATTGTAACATTTGAGTCCTACTTGAAAAATACCAAAAATATTTCCCTCTCAGAAATAACCTAGCAATGTAACTGAATCTGTCCGTACCTGAATTGTTTTTCCTTGCAACTAGTCAGCCCCATAAAGGGTTAAAGCGGCAGAAAGGAACTTCTGCAATTTTTGCTCAGAGATTCCTCCCACAGGCGTGGAGGTTAAGCTGCTTTTACTGAGATTTAAATTTGTTCGGTGTCTTGCTCAGTCACGCTCTCATTTTCTCTTCTATCAGTTCTTTCTCCAGTCTCTTAGTTTACCCTGCCAGAATGTCCATTGTAGCTCTGTGAGTGTGCTCAGTCAAATGAAATTGAAGCTGATATTTAACATGGAAATACTGTTTAGTGTATCCTGAATGGGAGAGCCACACCTGTAGCAGGTTCCAGTGAAGCAGGTGAGACCATCTCCCAGCATGAACAGTCCAGCAGTTTCATCCAAAATGTCAGCTGACTTCATAGCATGTAAATTTTGCCTCCTTCCACTCCCTGTTCCTCCAGTATTGAGACAAATGGTTGCACAGAACATGCTACATTCAGTATCAATAAGTGTTTTACCTTATTTTATTTAGCCTGCCGACCTTCAGCCTTGTGGCAAATGTCGCTGATGACAGTGTCACGACCCATCTCCATAAGTAAATCCCTCCATCCTCCTGATGTAGACTTTTCTGTCTCTTAAAAGTGGTAATCAGTAGTGATGTCCTGATCCAATCATGTGATTGGAAATCGGGGCTGATCACGGAATTTCTAAATAATTTTGACTGAGTGGAAACTATCAGATTTTTTTCATTATTTAATTAATAATTAGATACATTATTTATTCTCAGTAAGTTTCACCATTAAAAATGACAGTTTATATTGGGGTGAGTAGGTGTAATGTTCAACCTAGAGTAGCATTGACGTCAGTGTTGCCAACTCTGGCGCTATAGTTAGTGAGTTTTCTGACTTTTTTCAGAAATGCAACAAGTGGCAAATCTAGCTCTTTTTTTCAGGTGTCATTGATAACTTTTGTGGACTCTTAACTTGACGGCTCATATCGTCACTCTTCTCAGTGAGCAGGCGGTGCTACCCTGGGCCCCTCTTCTATGTTAAAACGTCCTCCAGCAGCAACCGCTAACAGCTGCAGTCACAGCGGGAGACATTCAGACGCTCCCCACTGCAAAAAATCCTTGCATCCGTGAATCCAAAGCTGGCTGATCCAGGACTGGCCCAGCGCCTTTGAATAATAATTAAAAATAATTATTCTAATCACATTACAATGAATGTAATGATTAGAATAAATATTCAATAGCACTGACTCTGGTCTATAGTGAGGACAGAGGAGGTGGGTTGGATTTGTAGCATAAAAAAAAGAACAGACAAAACAAAGTTCATTTGTAGTCTCAGAGATGTTTAGTGTTTTTTAATTTCTCTCCTACGGCATCCATTAAAATTAAATACAAATTGTAAAACCAACAGCTACTTTCCTTATTGAGGAGCTGGAAACAATGATTGACATAAACGTAGAACAACCTTGAAGCAGGTTCTTGGTTCAATTTGGAAATATCTCAATTCTGACAGAGAATGCAGTGCTAAAGCAGTTTCTACTGTTTGTAATTTGGAAATTGTTTTCTTTTTTTTTTCTTTTTTCTTCCTTTTATGTTTTTTAACGGAGTATTGGATTGGGACTTGGTATCGGCTGATTTTCTAAACGAAATGACTCGGACCCGGGACATCCCGATTAATCAGTCCTTTTGTGATGGTTTAATGGAATGTCATTACTATGTACAATTGTCACTAAATTGGCACCAATGTCATTGAAGGGAGCGCCAATGACAATTCTTCCTTGGTGCAGAAGGAGGAGGGGCTTTCAGATTTAATTGTGTTTGTATCAAAGACAAAGACTGTGCAACGAAATAACACTTCATGCATTGCAAACAATAGAAAAATAGAAAAGAGCTATAACATGCCTTAGTTGGGGTTATACTTTGTATTTAGGTTAAAGTATATTTGTATTTTCCAAAGTGCTGGGATGTGCTGTTAGCAAACTAATTCACATACATGGGATTAGATAGGCAGCAAGGTTTCTGGATTGCTGTAATATTTTGTCAACACCATCTGATTTTAGCAACATGGAGTTATATTTCACTTATATCTACCTGACACACTATATGGATTGTTTTGATGATTATTTAGGAGGTGAGTGTGTAAATTCACATGCATTTAGCATTCACATTTTAGTACCTAGATTCATGCTTGCCAATCGTTTGATCGTAAAAGTGATGATTGACGGTGAGAATGTCACTAAAACTGATCACCGTTAGAGAATCCATAAAGCCGGTGCCTCCTCTCAAGGAGAGTCATGGCAGATTTTGATGCTGTTTACACAGAAGTGAGCTGTTGTCTGACAGGTTGGCACTGCCTGCCTCAGGGGCATCCTGCTCTTGAGCTATCAGTGCGGCGATAGACCCATCTTAATTACTCTCACATGCAGCGCTATAATCTGTCATTGTCAGCCTGATCAAGACTGTGCAAACCAAGCACTAAGACTCATTCACCCAAACCGGAGGCCTATTGATTACTTCTCATACTTGAGTCATTGCACTAGGGAGAGACATGGGAGGCAATACAGCTAATGGAAAAAGGAAACTCAAAGTCACATTGTTTACATCTAAGATGACAGGTAAATGTATTTGAAAGGAAATATGGGCTTGATCCATCGGCTCCCAAATAGCCATCTGTCTGCTGCTAACAAGCTGCTGTACAGTTAGCTGCCCTGGACTTTCTTTGTCTTCATACTGTATGTATTCAATATTGCTTCGTAGTGTCCACGCTTTGCTAAATCTGATTGAGAATGTTGAATACGTTGAAATTAAATGCAAACGGGATGCTAATCCTAAGAATTATCCTACATCCTGAGTTTTAAACCATACTGAGATTTTGTATACAGTTTTCCTGGGTCATACATTTTAAAGTTGAAGAGACAAAAAGCTGAACAAACACTTGCAACCAAAATATTAAAGGAAATTTAACCAGAAAGAGGTTTGTCTCTTCTCAAGACAATAGATTTGCATCAAGCAGTTTTTTAAATCTCTAATTCTGTTGTTATTTAGTTATATTTTTCTCCTCCTTGTTTTCCCACTGGTCTAAAAGAGGCGTTGAGTCTTTTCTAACTTGCCAGGGGCCTTAATAAAGTCAACAATTCATGGTCTTCTTTTATTATTCTGTGCTGATTTTTATTTTTTTCCTTATTTTTCTCACTTTTTCTTCTCACTTTGTAGCCTTCTTGTTAAGATTCTTTTGGACCTTACTTTGAACAAAATGGTCACAGCGCTTAAACTGCTCACTGTCTATAGATCTAAGCTGCAAAGCTCCATTCATGTTTTTCATTAGTCAAGATAAGCCAATTCCATCAGTCAGGTTTTCACTCAAGGTTTTTCTGTTATCGCTTCCAGATTCTTTGTTCCATCAGTGTTCTAATTCTGGGGAAACCCTCCCCCCCCCAAAAAAAACAAAACAAACAAACAAACAAACAAAAACCCCTCCAGACTGTTTATATTAGCATATAAAAATACACTTTCAAGTCCATGTTGTGGAAAATTTCTCAAAAGTCTCAGTGATAGAAATAAATTAGTGTTAACACGCAAATGTCAAAAGTTTTTCAAAGGATTTATTCTGCAGCAGAAAGAGTACAGTCTTTAGTCTAGCAGCGTGTCTCTCCAAACAAGGAGAGACATATATACATATATACCACGGTTCCTTACATCCTGACTGTCTGTTTCCGGGCGGCTGTCCAAACCTGTTCCTCATAAACTCTCCATCTTATGGTAAAGCAAAAGATGGGTCGGAAGTTAAAATGAAGAACTAAGGTAAAAATAGGAACTATGTCCAACCTTCTACCAGTCGCTTAGTGTCAGAAGGAAAAATGTTCATTCAAAGACAGATAAAGGTGAAAGGTTAAAAAAATGCATACATTTTACAAAATAAAATGTATGCATTTTATTTTGTAAAATGTATCACAGTTCAAAAGAAACTTGAAACTTGAATGTATCACAGCTCAAAAGAAAATCTATCACAGTTCATTATTTTCTTTTTGCAAATCTGGCTGACATTTTGTAGGGGGTGGGGGTGGAGTGGGAGTGGGGGCATAAGATATTGTCCACCGGTTCCATTAAAATTTCCCAGTTTCCCACTTTAATTGGGAAGTGGGACCCAGAAGATACTCGTTTTGAGCCCACGTCCATTCATCAACCAAGTACCTATGGCAACCATAGAAAATCTCATTTTGGGCCCCATTTTTCACCTAATGTTTGTCTCAGTTGGACTCCACAAACAAATGTTGGTTGAGTAATGCTAAGAATGTACATTGCCTTGATCCACTAACATGAAAAGATGTAAATGCCTTCTAGCTCATGATCCATTCTGGACATTTAATGCTGTGCTGAACTTCAATAATACCCGAACACACTAAACTTGTGTGCTTAGTGAGAAATCTGTTTATTCAAGCCCAGATTGTTGACCGCTCAGCCTCAGACATTTGCATCAAATAGTAGTTGATTAACAATAAAGCTACAGTTACAATTTCATTGCAAATCATTAGATAATAATAACTCATCCTCTTAAAATGTCTGTTGGAAGCTATGGACCAAGACAGACACCCTTTTTTTGTTTTTTTTCACTGTGAATGTTACTGCTAACAAGCATCAATTTTAGCTCGCATCCAACCCGAAGGAACAAGTACATCTTTTTCTTTGAGCTACATTTAGCGCTTCATGCTCTTTTGCTGCAATCAGGCCTCATTTAGTTTTGACAGTCCATAACTTTAATTGGTCATTGTAAAGTCTGTCATTGGGTTTTTGTCATCCTCCGAGGCAGAACACATGGCAGCACTCATTAGCACAGTACTGTTGTTTACCCCCCAAAAGAAAAAAGAATCAACACCTATCTTCTTTGACTCAGACTTTTGTAGTTAGCCTGGATGCTGGAGCACAATAATGATCCAGCTTTTTGGACTCGGGAGTTTACAGCTTCTTGCAAAATGTGTGGACAGAGCCTGTGTGAGCAGAGACTGAACTTCGCTCTGTCCCTCAAGTTGTGCATGAGCCATATATGGATTTTTTTCCTCCCCTGGTAAGTTCCAGTGTCGCGCCCTCTCCTGTGAGAGCTGTCAGTCCATTAACTGGAAGTACACAAGCTGTGTGCAGTGTGTGGGACTGCTATTTCCTCTCTGTGAACTATTTGATGGAGGTGCATGACACATGGCACACAACTTTGCACTTTTATTTTCAGAGCTGCAAAGGCTCATAAACAGGATCATTATTTGAGTGTTGTAAACAGAATCATTACTGAAATTGTCATTAAAAACTGCAATTAGCCCTTTTTCATTCCCAGTTTTTCATCAGTAACTTTGCAGCATGTTCTGTAGATTCAACCAAATCTAATTGAAAAAACTTTAACATTAATTAAAGTGGAAAATGAAAAGACACCAGAGCTATAATGTCTTTCTTCCACTGTGAAATAACAATAAATTTGTGATTCCCTGGTCTTTTATTAAACATACCTTTAAAGTAATAGCTTCATTTACTCAATATATCAAAATACTTATTATATAATACTGATACACGTGCCTATTTATGAGTTCATGTTCCTAAAAACCCAGGATACTCTCAGCATTTATTCCCGATCCATGTGTACATATAATGTGAATATCTTTCAGCCAGCCGAGAGCAGTGCCTCTCACACCCACTCACACAGTGATGCTCTGTGGAAAATGAACAGGTCTTTGAGATGCTGCCACAGCTGTGATCTTTTCCTAAATCAAACAAACTACATTTCTTGACTAAACTAATCCACCTAGACTAAATTTTCCTAGAGTTGTGTTATACAACTTGAGCAAAGTAGAACAAAAAAAAGGAGAGAGATTATTGTAATATTACTGTGTTTGCTTTTTGATAATGTTCATAATGCAGGAGGGGTTAAAGAAAATAAAACAGCAACATGATTAAGATTTTTCTGTCCATCTAGTCCACCTTAAATCTAGCAGGTTGTGCAGTGCCAACTTTGAAGTTGCTGTTTGAATTCAGTTCGATTCAAATTTATTTATATAGCGCCAAATCATGACAACTGTCATCTCAAGGCACTTCAACAATACAGTTCCAAAATGGTTTAATTGATGCCAACAAAATAACAATAATAATTATTGCTACGCTAAGGGAACCAAAAACAGCTCCACAAATATACACACAGCTAACAAGGCTGAGGCACGCCACCCTTTATCATCAGGAAATTCTCAGCCTCCAGGAAACACTGCGATGACAAATGGGCACATTACTTTCTCAAAAGATGCTGTTTTAATCATTATAATGTTCAAGGCAAGCAGCTGTATTGCTATTTTGTATTAGTTCTGCCTCTCTGTCTCACTTGGATTTTAAGAGCTGTGCTGTTGAGGCCCGGCTGCTAAAAATCTGCTCCTCCAATAATTTCTTAATGCAAATGCACAAACTCTCATGAAATACAACATCATTAAACTTTTTTCTTAAACCGTGGTGGTGCAATAACAAGCAAATTTTCTCTTTTTGATCAGTGTGCTGCCAGGCCTTCTGGAAATAATTCAGTCATTAAGCAGAATATTCATAAACAATGCTTTTGACGGGTGGAAGGAAGTGATTCGACACTTCCCCGACTTGCATCCGTGCTGGCACAAGGAACTCACGCAAACCCAGCTGAGATTTGAACCAAATTTTTAGGAGTCTTTGAAACAGTCATTTTGTGTGCATTCCAGCCATTTCTGCGGATGAGTCTTTTGATGAACATCAGTTAATTAGCATCTGCCTGCAGTTTGCATGTGAGGTGTTTAAGGAGTTCCACTCACGTGACTCAACAGTACTCTTACCGTGGAGAGAGCAATGCTTTTAAGAGATGAGAGGACCTTGTGTGATTAACCTTGATTGTAAGCAGCTCTAAACAGGCTAACTAAAAACATATGATAACAGTTTTAGTATAATTCCAGCCGGTTTTCATGTTCTGGATGGGGAAGCCCTTCCCTCTTCAGAAACACACAGAGACCTCTCAACTGAAGCTGTTCGTACTTTGATACCAGCTTTTGTGATTACGTAAAGTGTCGTGGTTCATGATTAGCATCTGATTAAAGAAGCATTTTTTTTTTGAGTCCTTTAAATCTATCCACGTTTACAATATAAACAAAATTATATCCAGCTGTTGTTGAGGTTTGTGTTTTTTTATATTTGCATACATATACGTTTTAGGCTAAAACTGTTTTTAAAAAAATTAGTTTGTATGTAAAATGATATTTTTAGGAATAAATAAATCCACTTCAAGCACAGGCAGGTTTCATTTTCCGCTGTACAACTCAGTTTATCTTTTGCAAATTTAAAGACGTAATAGAAATGTCTTAAATCTCTGCAGGATTGATTTCAGAGAAGAATATGAATTACATACTTTACAGCCTAACTCTGTGAGACTCGCCAAATGAGAAGTTTTGTTTTGTTCGCACAAGTACAACTTAGCTCTGCACAGAAAGCCTCTGCGGAGGATGGAGTCGCTCTTGTCTAAAAACACATATCAATAAACAGCGCCGGCTTAGGGTTGTCATTAAAAAGAATAGCATGTCTAGACCTCATAAAAACCAAACATACTGTTATTTCGATGGAGCAGAAGTTATTGCCTGTGAGCACTAAGATGACATCCATCAATTTAGGGTTTTATTGGAAAATGTAGATCGGCTGCTTGGGAGATGTAAATGATTTACTTAGCATAAAGTTTTGCTTGAACAGGCAGGGGGATCGAGTAGTTAGTGAGAGGCAAGGAACTATGCATGCAACAAAAGCTGATTTTCTTGAGCCTGAACGATTCACGATCTGTGCATGAATAAATAGGTTGGACCTGCACAACGTGGATTATTCTGGTTCACATATCAGAACTTTCAGGGCTGTCAAATGGCATACATGAGTAATAGGACTGTTTTACATGATTTCCTTTTGTCACTTGTACCCAAATGTCATGTCTTCTAAGGTTTATGCTGATTGTTTCTCACTGTGTGCACAAATTACAGTTTTATTCCCCCCTGCCTTTTCATATTGTACGTTCAGGCCAATTTAGCAGAACCTCTTCACATTTCAAATTCGTTTTATTGAATTTCAAATGATATGATGGCAAAATGAAAACTTTATGATGAAGACGGCTTATACAATCCTCGTCAGAGCACGGGTAAATCAGTATTACCTCCATTAGCGCCTGTCAGTGCAACGTGACAGTATGCGGTATGTGGTGGGGCAACAGTAATGAATGAAATTCACACAGATAACAATCTGGATGTGGTGTCTGAAAGGTTGTAGAGTTCCATGTTTTTTTTCTTTTTTCTTTCTTTTTTTTTAAATCCTCAGGGTTCAAAGTACAGAGTATTCAGCTGTGTATCACATTGATATGTTGGCCCAGTCTTTCAGTAAATTTCAAATCTACATTTATTCAAATCTGTGCAGTGTGGTGAAGGTAGATGCTGCATAATCCATCAAAGTGCTCCTTCTGAAGAGAGGGGCTAGAATGATTTGGATCATCAGAAGATAGTTTTTTCAAATGCTGAAGCTGCAGATATGAGGGTGCAAAGTTTTGACCCACACAAGAGAAAGATACTGAAAATCTGTGATACACAAACACTGTCTTCTCCCAGGGCCCTTTCTCCATCTGACCTTCGCGATTAGTCTCTGTGTTTCCAGCATCAAAATATGATAAGTAACAGATTAAATGCCAGGCCCAGTTGTGGAATAGAAGAGGGTTTGGGTCTTTATTAGGAAAAATGATTTTCTCTCCTGAAGAACACAATTGCAATAATCCCATCCCATAGTGGGAAATGCTGCTGTTTGGTCTGTAGTATCTCAGTGGTGTTGTGATGCACCGTCTCACGCGTCATTCTGGAGTGAACTCATGAAGAAACAACAGAGGCCTGACAAGAAGATCGGAGGGGGAGTGAGGGCAGCTAGTCAGAGGACTCTCTTTTTTTTTCCACCCACTATAGACTTGGCTTCTTTTTGTTCCTTTTTGCTTGATCTTATGTCTTCTGTTTGTATTTTTTGAGCCGTTACTCCAGATTATTTCAAGCAAGAGTAAAATGTAATGCAGCTCAAGTTATCTGTAAAAACACCCCATCCAGATCTGCTGCATGGAAGGAACACAGTCATTCTTTATTTTTGTTATAGACTCATCAAAATGATAGCTGTAACCTTTTGGCCACAATGAATATATAGTCAATGAGTGCAGGAAAATGTGGATTTAACAATGGCGACATTAAAGCAAAAGGTGATTCATGGTTTAAGTTCGAATAAATAGGCTGGACCTGCATAACGGGGGTTATTCTGGTTTGAATATCCCAATACTTTGTATAAAGTACAAGTATTATTCTATCCAGAGCCTTTTTTGGCTTTGTACAGTATATTAACAATATTTTACTTGTACAATCAAGAAAATACATTCTCTTCTTGTTATAAAGAGAGAAAAAAAAACATTTTGAGTCCACTCCACATTGGAGGCAGTGCAGGGATGAGTACTCAAGAGAACAAAGACGTATCTCACTCATTATCTTTTCAGTGGCTGCGATCAAGGTTGTAGTTCAGGCCAATGCACAAAGTGAGGCTCACATTCATCCACACCTCGACTCTTCACTTCTCCTGTGTGTGTGGGAGAGCAGGAAGCTGTTTTCTCATCCCTGTGTCCAATCTCAAGGTTGAAATGTGCGGTAAGGGACGCATGTGTAAAAAATGAATTAAGCTGCATTTTGCTGTGCTTCGGCTAAGGTCAAAACTGTACCCTTAATCTCAGTCACACTTTGCTATCGGGTTTTATTGATTAACATGGAATTTAGTCATTTAAATACAACTTCCGACACTTTGAGACAGAAGAAATTACAAATCCTGCCATTGACCTTGTGTGTTCATTATCAGATGACAAAAAGCTGCTTGAAGACTTAATTAAGTTAACAAAGCACTTAGTAACAACACATCCAGCATTGTGACAAGTAAAATCAATTCTATTTATTTAACACAATCCAGCACAGAGCAAAAATATGCTCCAACTTGACATGTTTGGAGATGAGTTAAATCTCTTTCATGAAGAAACTATTACTTCCCTGTATCATATTTTATTATATAAAACTGCAACTTAAATACTGAAACCAGGAAAAACATTGTGCATGCTGCTGTAAGAAAGTGAAAACTATGAGTGTGCAGAGGAAGCAGTGCAGGCGATCAAGCTATAAATACAGTCTCAGATATTCAAATTAGCTTTACAGAAATAAGCAGCAGCCTAGTTAATGTCCTAATATTTTGAGGACGTTCTTCATCGTGAATTCAAGGAGCAGTGTGAAAAAGTTTGTGACATCTAGAGGTGAAGCTGCGTATTACAAACAACTGAAGCGTTCTCATATGCTTGAGGTTCGCTGGGCCTTATTCATAAAATGTGAGCAGAAGTAAATTTGTGCATAAACTGTTTATAGAGTGAAACCTACGTGTTTTATTATTCATGAAAAGTTAATAGTATTTTTTATAGGTAGAAACAAAATCTATTCCTGCCTGTGACCATGTGTAGATCTTGTGTAAATAGGACCAAATACATATTGCTTGTTCTTTTCAGACTTTACAAAATTAATACATTACATGGGCTCCTATTTTTACAATATGCAGACCCCCAAAATTTTTTTTTTAAAACAATATATTAGAAATGTAATCTTTTTTTTCTTGATTCAAGGGAATTTTATATAGTTCAGGAGCAGCAGGTGAGGCAGCACATGCCCGCTGACACAGAAATTACTTTTAATTTAAAAAAAAAGAAAGAAATGCACGATGGGAATAAATTAGCTTTTAAAAGTGACTTCTGTCTGCAGATTGATTTATTAGAGCTGCGAAGAGAGTATTAAATTTGAGGGCCAACAAACTTAGTATGAAGATAAAAGGAAGATTACAAAAAAAAGAAATGGCATTTTATGCTTTTCAGGCCCGAGCCTTGCCGATCCCTGTCACACTTGCTTGTACTATCAGAGGAAAGTAAAATATATTTTATATTGTGTACTTCAGTTAAAATTGCCTCTAATGGTTTATCTGAGAAATTGTGTTTTTCTCCCTCTTTCAACATGCGCTGGGTCCACAGGTAGATATGCAGGTTAAAAAAATGCATATTTGCACTTCCTTACATGGTGGTCCACAGATTTTAACTAATTAATAATGAATAGGAACGTGCTACCAAACTGTGACTGACTGACATTTGTGAAGATGCCCACGCTCTTTCTACCTGTCATACTTTTGGTTTTTGAGTAGTTCCTGTTTTATTTTGAAAGTCTGTGTCCTCGTGTTGTGTTAGAGTTTGACTTCCTTTGTTCCAATCTGCCCTGGTTTGCAACTGTGTCTTGTCAGTCCAGGTGGTATATCTTGTCTTGTTTTTCCCTTCCTCCCAGCTGCTTCATACTGTTTGTCTCTTTTTAGTGAATGCATTCTGAGTTTTTACTGGATTCCTGTTTGTGTAGCTCTTTTGTTTGATTAAAGGACTTTTGTTTGCTCTCCTGCCATCCTCATCTCCTGCGTTTGGGTTCTGCTGCAATCACTTCATGACACTATCACATCTAAAATTAACACTCTGTTCAATAATCGAGAGTCAGTTTTAAGTTAGGAGCTGACTTATCTGGGTATCTACCCAGAGTTACAAGGATTTCATGAACAAGGCCCACTGTTTGGTTTGTCTGTTAAGGTTACCATGGAAACTCAGAGATGCAGGATGATGGACTCTGTATTTAAGTTATACATGCAGTACACATCACTCAAGTAGATTGAGAGAGGTGTTTGTCATTTCTGTGGCTCAATGATTAGCATCACAGGAAGGTGAAAAGAGCTCAGATGGGAGCTTTCATGGTTACTTGGGTGACACATTGAGCCCCATGGCTGATGAAATGTTGAATGACAGTTGGTGGTCTCTCTGGGGAGTACCTGTCTGTTCAAATATATCGTAAGCTTTAATGACATTATTAGGAAACTGCTGCCACCCTGTGATTATGTAACATGTAAAGATTTAAGTGTCATCTTACCAGTAAACAAAAAATTTGCATAATGGATGGCAAAATTTGTCTGGTTATTGTACATAATTATGTTTAATGATAAACACACAAATATGTCAGATGAATCAACTGCATTCTTAGTTTTTTGCTCTTTGTTTTAAGCTGAGTGATTTTACTTTTTTTTATTTTACCTTTTAATGTCAACACTCACATAGTTTGGAGAAAAACATGTCATTCTTTAGCTTCATGTTACAAGCCTAGATGAGGTTTTGCCATCAGGGATTCACAATGTCGTGATTATAGAGTATTAAACCGTCACAATGACATATCAGTCAGGGAAAATATACAAAATGCCAGCAAGGCTGACTGTGCTTATGCCCATTTCTTGTCAGAATGGCTTAAAGAATTGCAGTCTGCGTGCTGCTGGATCTTAATTACAATTGGTATTTATGAGGGCCATCAAGCGTTCAGTCGAGAGGGGCTAGATTTGAAGGTGACTCTGGGACTGCGGACACAGTGAAACAATCCTTTCAGACAAGCTGTCTCCTCCAAAAGCCTTTTAAATCATCATCACGTTCGCCGGCTGTATGATAACTCTCATGATACAGTATATATCACCTGTTGGAGCTGCAGCATGGGCACTGGCAGCAGACGCCGAGTCTGGCAGCAAGCCTTTGCTCGTTTGAGCAGCCAAGGTAGTTTGATGCTTCTGTTTCCTGTTATTAAGCTATCGTCTCCGTGCTGTTGAGTCAAGCATCACTTAAACTCCCTTTTTGGTTTGGGGGGGATTTTTTTCCCCCATGTTCCTTTCTTTCCTAGTTGTTTTAGTGATGTGGCCAGTTGAATGTTTCATGCTCTCATTCAGCTGGAGGCAGCTTGTTAGACTGAAGTCCCTGACAGCGATGTGATGCGTCTGTCTGTCCAAACGTCATTCATCTAAAGCTCAGCTGTCTGCATACATATAGTCTGAGCAAACCTGCTACTGGTCATAGGCTAAAAGGATTTTTTTCTTTTATTTGTTTCTCAAAGCTATTATTCCAATCATGATGGCACAGGATTCACAAGCTTAACTGGTGACATAATGGGACTGTTAGACAGGGAGAATTCATAGGCAAATTAGGTGGTATTTTCGTCTTTGTTTTGATAGCTGACAGTGCAGTGATGACAGGAAATGAGGGCTGGAGGAAGGAGGGGTATCATCCAGGAAAACTCCCAGAGGTGGTTGTAATCACATGATTGGCATCATAGACCTCCAGCGGTCCAGCGGGATACTGTGGATGCTGCGGTAAATTCAAATAAAACTGAAGGTGAGTTTGGTCAGGCCTCTGAGGGGACTGTTACACTGCATTGATTATTCACTGGAACAAAATTATTAATATATTTGTGTTTAGTTGTTCTACAACTTAATATCAACATTCTGAAATTTGAAAAAAAAAAAAAACAAACCTTGGAATGAAAGCATCTTAGGTTGTTTTTTTTTAAAACACAGTTTCACTTCAAAAAGCATATTTGATACATTACTGCATAAAACTAGCAGTTTCACAAGTAAAGTTTATAAATTGTTCAGATTTGCACTTTCTAGACTTCAGACTAAAAGAGAGGCTTCATTCTCTTTTGAAAAAAAAAGAATTTGTACCATTCAATTACATTACTCTATTTTGTGTTAAACAGAACTGTACTTCAAAAAAAAAAAAATATATATATATATATTATTACTCCACATTAAAGCTACTCTATGTAACAGCACCATGTCTGATCACATGGGGCAATATATGATAAAAAACTTAGTGTTTCAGTCCTAAAATGCTGTGACATGCCTCTTTTAGTGATATTACAAGACATGCTGGAATATCCCCATTCATTGCCACAATATAGTCATTGGCTCTTTTGCAGCACAGTAGATCTATCTGTCCATGTGTGGTCAAAAGTGGTATTGCTACACACAGTGCCTTTAAAGGCTCAACAAACACCTGCATGCCTATGTTTTTCTTTGCAAATTGGAACAGATTTATGTTTCACATTACAGTAAAAGAAATACTGCATGAAGAGCTGGCTCGTTTTACATGCCAGAGACTTTGTTTCAAGCTCTATATTCTTCATAACCTTTTGTAAAAGAGTAAGGTTGTTTATGAAATGGGAGCGGATCACAAAAAGCTTTATAAGTGAAAATATGCCAGTGGAATACAAAACAGCATCTCATACATACATGCAATGAGGAATAGTAAGCACGTGTGTACGTGAGTTTTCTCACGTTTTTTAAAATCTGATGCTAGGAAGTGACTTATCCTAAAAAGGTTATTCTAAGTGTTGATGACGCAAGCAGCAAGCTGGAAACATGCAATTAAAAAGTACGTAACCAGCAGCATCCCGCATCCTGTCGTATAACCAGAATAAAGATGGACAGGGTTGGAATTACTGCTTCTCCACTGTTTTCTGGTTTCTAGGGCCATGACTTCTGCTGAGGTGATTGAAACCAAGGAGTTCACATGAAGAAAATATGTTTCCGAAAAGGTCAGAGATTTTCTGCGAGAAAGAAGTGCTTAAAGCAGATTTTTAAAAAATTGATAGCTAAATAAATAATAATAAACCTTCAGTGAAGTAAACATCGCTTTGATCTCAAAGGAAAAGCAATACCTTATTCAAATGTTAAAAGAAAGAAGTTTCTATTTCAGTTTTTCTTGAGCTCCTGCGAGGTATATAATTAATTAGAATTAATGAATTTCTTTAATGAGCTACTCATTCAATCTCAGAGCCCTGAAATGGGATGATAGATGGAAGATTTAATACCTCCGATTTAGCATTTGAGATGATGGTGAGTTTTGTCTTGCTGATAATCTGGACAACTGTTACATTACACAAATCCTGCTGGACAATATTAATAATAAACAGTTGCACATGTCCCTTCATTATGTTGAGCATCTGCTTTCTGTTTATTTTGAGACAGTTTCATATATATTATCCTCCTGCAATAAATACATATGAATCCAGTGTTGGGGAATAATAAATTACTTCTCTTAGAGAAATGCTTGCTCAAATGAGCAAAAGTTTAAAATATATTTTGTATTTGTTGCCCATTTTAATGGATCTCTTTTATCATTAGGAAACAGTGGGTCACAGGGAAGAAAAGGAAATTGAAAAGCAGTGAAGTATTGAAACATCTTTTACTGAAATGTAGAATATTTTATATTGCTGAGTTGATATTTTGATTGAGACTAGCAAGGCTAACCTTTATTGTTTTGATACTCAGCATCACATCAGTCTAACCTTAGCTGCAGGAATTTATTTTGTACTTGAGTTGGCAAAAAAAAAAAAAAAAAAAATCCAAAAAAACCTCTGCTACTAAAAAAAAAAGTAAGAAAAAGAAAAGATAAAGATTTGTTGGCAACTTCTAACAGAAGGCAGAGATGAAACCCTGGTAGTGACACTAAGGAGCTGTTTGATGCCACATTTTGAATGGTTTCTTATCCATGGAGAGCAAATTTATCCAGGTGAAGATTTATAATTTATATGATAAACTAGTTTCAGGACAGTGGGATCCTCAGCTCATTTAAAAGTATCTGGAAGGCCTTGCTTACTCCTCCTTTTCCCTCCTCTTTTTTTTCCCCTTTTACTTCTGTCTTCAGCATGTTTCCTTTTTGTGCCACAGCCACTTATTACAGTTAGGGGGCAGGTGTGTCTGGTCTCAGCTGGGCATTATCCTGGCCCAGATTGTCCTTGGATCCCCATGTCTGTCAGATGACCTCGGCTGCAGCGGCCCCATACATCACGCTGTTCTTAAAGCTATCCTTGCCACAGATTAATCCACTTTGGTCTGATTCAGAGAGGATCAAAGGCAAAGCATCAAAGCATTTTATGGGGGGGAAAAAAATCACTCACTCATTAGCCATATGTTTGACAAGTATGCCCTCCTGGCATTGGAAACCTCTCTATAAATCATAAACATGGGTCTGACAAAAGGAGACGATGAAATGATGAAACTTGTATTCTGACTGAGAATCGGTGAGAATTTTGTTCTTGATGGATTACACAGCAAGCTGCCATAAAGTAGCCCAGACTTTACTTGATGTATGACTGCTGAGAATATATTTTGGGTCATCTTTGCTGCCACCATATTTCTTCATCGACCATGTTTCAGTCATTTTTATCAGCCTGACCTGCTCTGGGAATTTCTCCCCCACTTTAAACACCCAGATGTCAGCACATACAGCTTATTATAACCGAAACAATCAAAACAAATGACCGCACCGACCACCTAAACATGTTTTCCTCAACATAATATGAAGTTGATACCTTGTGTGTGTGTCCCCACCTTTTCCCTCCTTCCAAACCAGCCACCCACTCTCCGTCTCCTGTCTTCCTGGGCGATCTCCCCAGGCTGCGAGGACGAGACAGGACAGGAGAGGATAAATTACAGCCGCAGATCCTCGGCTCTCTCTCATGCTTTCATTTGCACCGGCAATTAATCAGCCATCACTGGAGAGCTCCAGCATGTCAGGCTGAGGATTTTATTAGGGATGTCCTTTATGGACCTTAATGAGACTTATGTCTTCCTTGAGTATTTCATTTGCAGCACATAGCTTGGCTGCTTGTAACCTTGAGGTGAGGATTTTTTTTTTCCACAACGAAAAAGCTGGCTGCCTTTGTTACTCACCTCTCAATGATATTGACTTGATTTGCGCTTTCATCCACTGCCTCCCTCACCATTACAAATCCTCCTGTCTTACAGTTATCTAATTTTAGATACAATTAGACTGGATTTGTTTTCTTTATTCTGACATCCTTGTGTCATTGCAGTTGCTGTTTTGAAATGTAGCTCTAAGTGCATTAATGCTTGGCAGACTGCCCTTTGTTTTATGAGATGCAAAAGTAGAAATGCAAAAGTCATGTAGCTCTATGAATGAATATGATTAACATGAATTATTATTATTATTATAAATTTATGATTCAATAATAATAATAATAATGTGTTTTTCATAGGAATTGGGTTTTTAAAAATTTTCTGTTCAATAAATAAAAAAGAGCTAATTATACATTTATTTAGGTTAAGTTTATTTTTTTTATTCATACATAAGCATATATATATATATATATATATATATATATATAT
>JAOWBL010000005.1:6348522-6360387 GCA_028564865.1 Zenarchopterus dispar
TGTACTACACATTGGTAGGTGAGAAAATAAAGCAAATGCCATTACCTTTTAATTCCAAACCTTCCTTGGGTTTTTTAAATTTAAGGTGTTACCTGTGAGTAATAAAGCAACATTTCATGAAGATGTCACAAAGTGCCACTACTGGTGGAAAAAAAAAAGTGGATGGCATGTCTTCCTTTAATGGATGGGCTTCTACTTTTTTAAGGTTGTGGTTTTTTTTTTGGTTTTTTTTGTAAGGGGTGGTGGCTGGGGAGCTCTCATGAGATCAAAGTGATGTCACAGACCTCCATTCACCAATCAGGATGCAGCAACATTTGGATGAAAATGTAATGGCAGCTGTCGGTTTGCCTCTCTGCTGGGTAACCCAGTTAAATCTGATTCAAACAGAACCAAACACATAATCATTTTCTGGTAGATTAGTTCAGCTTCTAAGAATAAACAAATTTTAATATTTTTCAACTTTATTTTATTTCTATTTTTGCCTTTATTTCACAGTGCACCATCAAGAAAATGTGAGGACAGTTGAATGAAATTCTGTGGCACAGATACTTGTAGCCCCTTTAAACCTTTTATTTTTCTTACACCTATTTATTTTATTTCATGCAGTATTTTGTGAAGATATACAAATGTAATTCTTCACCTTCTCTCATTTCTCATCTGACTCCTCATGTTCAGCTGGGCCATATAAAAATATATGTATTTATTTTCTCTGGTATATTTTTCCCATATTTTTCCAGATTAAGATATTTGGTTTATATTTATCTTTAGCCTACTTATTTATGACCATCAAATCTTGAAATAGTTTTTCAATAATAAATACACATAGATAAAGGTCATATCTTCTCACCTTTTTTCGCTAGTGACCACATTTCTGAACAAAAGCAAAACTTTCACGACAAAATTATTTTGTAATCTTTCTTTCAGTATTTTTTATTCATAAATGTATATATAGATAGATAGATTTTGAAATGGTACGTCTGGATTTTTGGATCGGGAAAATACAGCTCAAACTGTATCATGTGACATTAGTGGTAACCATAGTAACAGGACACATGTGGTGAAAAATCTTCAGCTAAAATAACCCTTTGTCAGAAAAACAAGAGAAAAGCTACGTGATTATAAAAAAAAAGAGAAAAAAAATCAAGCTTGTATAAGAAGAGCCCTGATCTGATTTTGCTGCTTGCAGCTCCTGCGGTTTTCCAACCGACAGCAGAGCCGAGGGAAGTAGGTTATGGCTGAGGAGTTGGAGGCTGTCACTCTTTTGCCTGAGAGTCACTGGTAGCTCCTTCCTGCTCATTGCACGATACAATATTTAAAACTGATTCACATAAGTTGTCAAAAACTGATAAAAGTGTCTATTCAAAATAAATAAAAAATGATCATAAACAGCAAGTATAATATGGTCATCTGTTTTTTGTTTTTGTTTTTTTAAATGTTTTTCCCTGGAGCTCACTGTAACATGAATGCAAATAACAGGACTTATTGGAGGTAATTTGCCTAAATTAGAGCATTTCTTGTGCTATGTTTTGTCATATACAAATATGGTAAATGTGCTGCTGAGAATTTGTAGAACTGGCTCAATCTTTTATTTTATTGATTTTTTAAAAAATGTAGATCTGTTGTTCACCACCATCAGGGAAGTAAAAAAAAAAAAAAAAAGAAATGTTTCAAGCCTACCAGGAGAGTTGCTATATTGTTGTTCATTTTAGACATAGCAAATTTCAGTTTGTGCTGAAAGTTGTAAACTATTAAAATTTCAAAAACAGTCTGTTTGATGAGCTACTGTGAGCAGCCCAACCCTGTTTTATATTTAAAAAAAAAAAACAATAACAAAAAAACATAATAGCTATGTTGGTTCACAGCCTGGAATGAAATAGTCTCAGGCTGTAAAACGGCATGATGTTTCTTCTTCTTGGCTTGCAGTCTTTAGTTTTCTCTGCAGACGTAAAAATTCTACATCAAGTAATTTGAAGGTTTGGTGGGGGATGCGACTCACTCATGTCACTTAGGAGACTTATTTTTAGACCTAGTTTTGCTTTTTTTTTTAAGATTTTGTTTGGTTTTCAGCGGTTGTTTGGTTTAGCTTTGGGAACATCGTGGTTTCGAAGCAGACGGGACCCTTGAGAATGGTAGTACATGTTGCAAAGCTCAGTTTTATTTTAGGTTGGCAGGTTGGCAAGTCTCTCGAGCCCCATGATCATAACCAAACAATTTTGCTGAGCAGTGCTGGTCAGAAACGTTCATTTTGGATAAGCTGATGAAGACGCGAAGACTACAATGAGTAAAAACAGGGGCTCGTTTCCCTGTGAAGTCAGACAAATCTGACAACCACAAACTAGATTATATGCATATAATACCTTCAACCAATCCTAAAGATTCTAGCATAAAACATGATCAGAAATGTAAATTTATTCATTCGGATGGTTAACAGACGATCTCCTGCTCGGTTCACCAATGTACGTCTTATTTTGAGGTCTCTTTTCATCACTATGTAACAGTTTGTGAGGTTGGCTGCGCCGTTCAGTGTGTGCCTAAACAGCATCCGCTGCAGTCTCTGAGAAAATATTCAGAGTGGGCGTCACCCAGTTAACCCGTAACCACAGAGTCAGCCAGTAAGGGGATATGGAGGCCATCTGGTAGCATTTTTACAGTATGGTGTGGCAGTGTGCCCATGTGTCCAACAGGAAGGGTCGTATGACGGTCATGAAAGAGACGCTCTCTGGAATTCTCTCCAAGGACTTTGACATGAATATTCTCTGTCCAATTTCACAGGTCAGACGTCAGCTCAGGCGAAGCACATGACCTGATCACATCTGTCACCAGGTTGTGCAGCCTGAATGATGAAACTGCATGACCTTTGAAAACTTAAATGACACCTTTGATGTTGAAACTGCTTTGGTGAGACATGATGAAATCTCATGATGAGGGAGGGATTTACGATCGCAGTGCTGTCATCCTATTTACTGTCTAAGGAGATTTTTGCTAATTAGTAGGACATTTTCTGTGCTGCTACTAAGTTTGGAAAGGGTTTGAGGAGCTAAACTGAAACTGAAGATTAAAGGTGGTCATCACAGAAATGTCAGAGAAACTTGTAATATTTCACAGGTTTGAATATTTGTTTTATTAAATGGTTCTTAACTTCTCAAAACTGTAGTTTTTTTTATTACAATTTTTATTTGATGAAATAGTGCAAATGTTTTGGCCATTTAATAATCATTGAGTGATCTCAGTAGATTGACGTTGCATTCATTCAGTATATTTTATTCAATTCTGCAAATTTATATTATTATGTATTTAAAGAAAAATGTATTAATTTTATTTTCAGTCATTTCAATATTTACTGAAACTACATATAAATTATATGTAAATAAATCAAATTCTAAATAGTTATTCATACATTTCTATTGCATAAAGGATGGATGGGAAAAGGGAAAAAGGTAAATAACTAAATAATTTGTTGTATCATTACAATAATGTACTAAGTCAAATAGAAACTGCAAGTTGTAAGAGAATAATCTGTAAATTTACATTTCTATTATGTTTTTTTATGGTCAAATTAGATAAAAATTGTTCAATCATATTTTTCAATTAGTTTAATGAAAATTATATATTTTTTTCCACTGCAGATCACTGGAGAGATGCTGGGAAATGAAAGCAATAATTAATTTAATATTACTTGCATTGTTACAGTTTTTGACAAACCCCTTTTAGCAGCTCTGTCTAACTCTGTACTGAATCTATCTATCTATCTATCTGTCTATCTATCTATCTATCTATCTATCTATCGATATGTTTGTGTGTATGTGTATGTGTATGTGTGTGTTCAGTGTATGTACACGCAGGAATTTATGTATGCATTTTTTTTCCCATTCCTTATACATGTTTGGTTTTTTTCATCCCTAAAATGCACAAGTTAATATGCAGAAGAAAGCTGGTCTAGTGGGAAAAAAAAAAAGGAAAAAAAATCCATTGTAATATTTGTAGTTTAAGTTGTAGTGGAGTGTTAGCTGTTAAAGAAAACACCCAGTGAGTTCGGCTTTAAAAGTCCCAGCCAGCACATTAGTACATTGTACAGGCTTTAAAAACAGGAATGGTTGCTTGTAAGTCTTACTCTCGGTTCATGCTCAGTGTTCAGCTTAGATCTGTTCATGTTTTAGAGTAGAAAGGCTAGTCTCACAGAGGTAGAAAGTGGAGAAGAAAAGCAAAATATTCACCACATTCTGTTTCCAACTCTGTCTTTTTCTCTCTCTGTCAAATCACCATGGAAGTGTGGTTTGTTTTGTGTCACCTGAAAATGAGTCTGTGTTGTCCAATGTCTAAACATTAGTTCCGCCTGCTAGATTTTGCCGGGCAAAAGGGAAAAAAAGGAATAGTAAAAAAAAAAAGAAGCCATTTTTCGAAAACACAGCTTGATATCAGCTAGTTTGAATGATAAAAATGTGGTGCCCAAAAGAACACAAACTCGCACAAGTCCACTAGTTCCTGAGCACAAATGGGCTGTGGCTATGCTAGCTGTTTTTATAACCAGGTGGTTCAGACTTGAGGCGCAGCAGGTACAGATGTTTAAAGCAGGTCATTATAAATTATTTTATTTGGCTAATTTGAAGGTAAAATATAAAATAAATAAATGAATGAATAAACATTTTTTTCTTTCATTTATGAAATTTCCCTTTTTTCTTTTTCTTTTGTTTTGGACTATGAAATGGCACTGGACTGAAAAGTGAAGTTTATTTTGAGAAAGGTGGTAGCTGAAAATCAATGTTGAACTTAAACAATCTATTTGCTTTGCCTTGATGTTTAACAGAGGCTTATCTCTCTCTCTCTCTGTGTTGTCAGTATGAGGAAATCACCACCCAAATGATTTCTTTAGCAAACTGCTGAACCATTACTACGATCATGAGTTGAGTTAACAATACAAGACAAAATTAAACCAAAACTGGCTTGATAATTGTTTTATTAATTTAATCAATAAGATATTGTGATATTAACAGAATTATCAATAACTAAAATGTTCAACATTTTCTATGCTTACGTGCTCCAATGTAAAGACTGAATGAGTTACTTTATCATATTTAAAGGTCAACTTTTGATAGTTTAAAGCAGTTATTAATTATTACAACTTTTTCCAAATGTCAATTCAATTAAATAAATTTCACCTTTGAAAACAAGACAATTTGAAAATAAAAAATTAATTTTACAATTCCCTTCCTTCAGACCTGCCTCCAAAGCCACACCTCCAAAGCACACAGACATGATATCTGCTCACTGCAGAAAAAGAGAATTTGACAGACAAGCCAGCGGTCCAATGATTTCACTTGAGTCAAACAAATGATTGGACGGTGTTTTTAAAACCCCATCGCCTCCACAGATAATTAATATTTTATGTTTTGGAGTGGGAGCATTTAAATAATGTGTAAACAGATTTTCAGATACTAGTAGTAGTAATAATAATAATAACAACAACAACAATAATAATAATAATAATAATCTATCGAAAAAGATCTGTTCAACCCTAACAAAAAAAAGGAGGGTGGAGGTTATATTTGAAGATCTGCTGTTAATTAAAATAAAACACTGATATTTTTACTCAACATTTATAATGAACTGCAGTGCTATTTTGATGTTGTGGCATATAAGAATATTCATTGTTTATATTATATTATATTATAATAAAAAGCTAGCATTATCTATATTAACATATCTACAGTAAATATGATACATATAAACATAGAAAAGCTTTGAGTATACCTTATTATAAATTAAGTATATTGTGAAAAATGTTTTGTAAAATGTTTCTATTAAGAAATACCATTTAAAATGATGTGCCTTCATTGTCCTTCTTGCTTAGAGAGAAAAAGAACCAAATTATAGGAACAAATACAAAATGTATCATTTATCCATTTCTTCTCAGTCAGAAACAAACAAACAAAAAAGCAAAAATAATAAAATTAGTCAGCCTTTCATATTTAATATTGAGCTAAGCTGTAAAGGCGGAAAATAATATTGAAAACAGTTTTGCTGCCTCACACTGAATTATATTTATTGTTATTATATTAACCAATGAAAATTTCTGCTTTCACCTGGAGATTCTTTGTGGATGTTGTCACGCTATAACTTTATTTCACAATTAATTATCTGTAGAGAAAGGACTCACTTTTTGTGTATGATGAAAATAAATCAGGTAACACATACAAATGCGTATGTTAACAAACCAGGAAGGAATAAAGCAGGTGTTAATGAAGTGATCATTTTGGCTTAGTGAAAGGAAGATTTTTCTTTCCCTATCTGGAGGAAATCTGGAGGAAAAAAAGAAAAAATGTTTTTCTTTCTTTTATTTAAACCCAAATAATTGGTAACTCCAGGTGTGACAGCAGTAGGAAGCACAAATGGAGTATCAGGATAATCAAATAACTGCCTCTGTGGGTTTTAATAAATCAGAAAGTGCTCATTTCATCTTTGATTGCAAGCCGTATTAAGTGCCAAAAGAAAACACATGTAACTTCTCATCATGTGGCCAGTTTGCCAGTTTGTTGTGCTGCATTACACCATGCCAAGACTTTGGCAGCAGAGAATATACAAAAGGTCGAGGAGAAGAACACGGTAACCCACTGTTTTAACCTTGATCCCTGATTTTTTTTTAAAAAAAGAAAAAGATCTTAAAATCTGCAAATATGTCTTCTTCTGAACACAGAAAGGCTTGTAAATGATTAATAGTTTCGTGATAAAAGGGAGGAACATTGATATTCCACTCATACGGTACACCTGTAGAGCTTCAATCATGTTATTTGAACTTAAAAAAAAATCAGCATTTAATATTTTCTTCCTTGTGGTGCACAATCTGGAAATACAAACTAGTGTTCATGTCAAAGCTGGAAATACTAACATTAGAGGAAGTGAAACTTGTTAACCACTTTTGCTGTAAAAAATTTATGAGTGAAAGCTTATGATTAATCATATGTTACCGGGTGTCTTTTAAACTCTGCATTCTCCATAAAGTTCAACAGCCAGCTGCTACATTGAACATTAAACACCAACTTAGACCTGCACTGCACCAACAAATGCACTCAGAGAAGTCATTTACACAACGGAGATTTTTGTATTCACAGTGCGACACTTTGAGCCATCAGTCAACGTGCAAAAGGAATTTACATCTTAACTAACAGGCTTTTGCATGTTGCTGAACCTTGCGGTGCCTCACAAGATTCAGTGGGGGCAAATAAAGGAGACAGACGGAGTGACTTTCCTGCACAGCCACCCACCAGCTGCCGGAACATAAATAGCAATGTATCATTATGGCCGCGCAGAGGGAAAACACCCTGTGTTTTAGTTCTTTGCAGAGGTCATGTGGCAATCGGTGGGTGTGTTCCTGCAGCTCCCGCACAGAAAAACAGGCTAAATTAGACCTTTATGATGCAGCCACGTGGCTTCTTTGAATCCACCACTGGCACTCGTGAAGACGTTTGTTTTTACTCATTTTCTTTGTACTTTAAGGGAAACAACGCTCTCAGCACTGCTCGGAGGGCACAGAGACTATAAGCCGATGGAATTGACCCTGAAAGAAATTAGATTTGCCTACTTTCTCTTTTCTTGTCATAACTATCACGCAGGAGATGAGGTGATTGAGAATTTGGGGAAAAAAAGGAAACACACAAAAAAAAACCATTGGGGAATGTCTTTATTTTCTTGCACATGCTCCACTGCGGGATTTTCTCGGATGAGCTCCGTAGCAGATGACTCGGTGGTGTGCCCCCACATGATGCAACACACCGCAAGTCCATATTCCTTTGAACTCTGGCTTTCATGCCTGTCTACCAAATATTCTTTTTTTTTTGTTATTGTTTTGCTGCTTTACTTTTCCTCTCAAATAAGCAGTTGCTACAAATGAAGCGTACAAGTTGGACACGCATTACTGTCTGCGTATTCCTGCCGCTTCTCTGATTAGGATTTTTATTAGTTTTGATATTTGACAGGATTAAATTCCAACAACTGCAGCACGCCTGTCTTACTAAGACAAGCAGAGTGTAGTATATTCTTTGTTTTCTCGCTTTGTGCCATTCTTTTTTTAGAGAGAGGAAGTCACGTTGGATGCATAGTGGTAAGAGGCTTTTATAAGTACAATCTTTGTATGTGGAATCAGCAGCAGCCACATCTTAATGATTAAAATGACAGATTTTCCTTTTTTTTTTAAAGACTCGGTTTTCTCCCGTTCACCGTGCCTCGATGCAGTCATCAGCGCGTTCCTTTTTCATGCGGCTTCCTTTTTCTTTCTTATTTGTCTCATGTATTTCTGACATAAATTTTTTTGGCTGTCATGTTCCCTGACAGAGCTGATGAATTCCTGGAACAACTTTCATGAAGTGGCCTGTTTTCCCCCAAGTGAGAGATACTGTTAAATATGCATGGCTGAAAAATAAATGAAGCAGCCTTCTAAGGAAATGTTGATGGTGGTGAGGGACTTCTGTAGCTATGATTTCCAAGTCTGTTTTATTTGGTAGCCTGCTTTGATGCAGCAGTCACTGGGATTCAGAGCTGTCTCCAGGTGTGCAACTTACACAAAATGGAGGTTGCTTTCGTGCTGCGGCCACTTGATTTTTATGTCAGCTGTGTACAAGTGTACATTTTTTCTGGAACCGTTTTAGATGGTTGGAGGTGACAAGATGTCTGAATCTCTGCCAGGGAGAGTGATTCTCTCTTTTACCCCTTTAATTTTTTTTTTGAAGTACTGTAGGTTAGAGTTAATGACTTGTTACCTCATTTACAGAAATTTAACCCAATCTGGAGTGAACATATTCATAATGTATATTTCATCTTTTCGCCGCATTATGTTGAAACCAACTCCCAACGCTCATCTGTTCAGCTGCAATATTCTGTAATCCTGTTACACACAAAAAGAGCTGGTAAACATTGACCGGTTCTGCCGAGATACAAGTTCAAAGACATTCGGACCAAGTCCTAAAAATAAAACAGGAGATAATTAGACCAAACTACAGGTGATGACTGATAGTAACACATTTACACTGTAAAAATACAATAGCCTTTCGCAGTTAAAAAGAGCTGCATTACTGGTCTTTTCTCTGTATTTTACACCTCACTTTCCATCTGGTGCAAGAAAGACCTGCACAAACAGACAACCAACTCAGCTCCAGGGGTGGTAGCATTGGCAGGTTCACCAGTTTGATCTGGAACCAAATATAATCTTCAAAGGTTGCATCCTCTTTTTTTTTTTCAAAAAAAAAAAAAAGGTTGCATCCTCAAAGTTAATATCTATGGTATTTCATTCTACATGTTAGGCACTATAGAATCAATTTCTATCAAATCTAATGAGTCAACTTTTTAAAGGTTATTTAAACACCTTTTTTAAATCAGGGAGCTCATGCCTATAACAACATTTTATTTCATCAGCTTTTAATTATCTGGCAGACTCTAAGCTAGTAAATTCAGCTGTTAATATCATAGAATGATATGCACAGCATTCGATAAAGATTTCAAATTCATTATGTTTGTGTGAGCCACTGTTGTCAGCTCAGTGATGTGATATTTGTGTCCAACACGAGAGTCATCTCATGTGCCATGTACAATGAACCAAGAGAAATTTTCACAAATTGCAGAAAAAAGAGCGCTAAAAAGAGCTATTGCCATAAATTGGCCTATTTTGAGAAGGTAAGCCACTTCCAGGATGCTTGCTGGTGTGATGGTTAGTAGTTGTTTCTGTAAAATAGTTCCTAGTTTCCAGTTTGAGGAATGTGCTTGGTGTTTGCATGGTCTTTCCAGGTACTCTAATATATATATTTTTATAAAAATGCACTTTATCCTGATGACAACTTGGATAGCCGCCTCAACGTGGGTTGTTTGAAGTGAACTAAACACTTTTTAAGTTGGAGCTTGAGTGATGATTGTGCTTAAATACATTTTTTTTCTGTTCAGAAATTTGAACTGGATTATATGAAGTGAAAACATTCACTTTATTTTTGTTGGATCATAAGAAGCCTGCTTCTGGAAGATAGCTTGAAAAATAAAACCTGTTGCTGGCACCTAAAAGGAAGCAGATGGTGATTTGCTGTCTGTCAGAGGAGGGTCGTGACAGTCTAAGTCAGGCCAGATAAACGTGAATGTTAAACTTTAAATAATTTGTGCTGTACAAAGCACAGATTTGAGGTTTAAACACCTTCAATTCCCAGATTTCTCTCTGTTGTTGCACTTCAGTGTCCCTCTGTTTAGCATTATTCAAATGTGATATTGATTTCAGCCAACAACTCCTGCTCTGACCTTCTCATGTCTCAGAAATCACAGCGGCTTGTTTTATAAAAAGCTTTTTCCCCTCACTTGCAGCTACAGCTGTCAGATATTTAGACATAGTTCAGGCATAGTTTTTGACATCTTTAATTCTTTGAAGAACTAAAGATCAATTCATTCTCACGTCACAGTTCCCCCATCCCGCTGAGCTTCATGCTGAGCATCATGCTGAGCATTGACTTTCACTTTAAATGCTATACTTACAGGCTTTCCCAGGTCCCATATAAGTGTCTGTTATTGTTGCTTCAATGTCTTTTAATCAATAGTACTTCTTAGACATGTTTTCCATATAGCAGCCTCATTTTTACAACCAATGTGTGATTTACGACTAACCAGATCTGATTTTATAATTTCTTTTTTTTTTTTTTTGTTGTTGTTGTTGGCATAACAACAACAGTGGTTGTTATAGGAACCACACAGACAAATCTGCATATGTTTGTGTCCAACAGGTTGAGGTTAAGCAGTATGGATGTTTCACTCAAGCGAGGTCTACTCAAATTTCTAAACGTGTCATTTAATGATTACGATGTGCAGCATCTGGATGGAAAAGTTAAGTGTTCCTCTGGCTTTTCATGTGACTAAATATTCATTACTGTGCAGTAAATAAATTCACTGCAGGTATTAGATTTGTAACCTGCTGCGTATTGGATGTTTTTCTCAACAGGCTCTCATGTAATGATTACAGTCATTTTCTAGAATCTCACTTTTTGTGTGTGTTCAATTATTTAATTGCTTTGTCCATGGGTGTAACTTTGGTCTGGAAAGAGGGTGGTCAAAGAAAGGAGAGTTGGGGTCCTCCGGCAGAGAGAAAAAAAAAGACTGAATTTCCTGTATTTCTAAATACATTGAGACTATAGTGACACAAAATCAACAAAATAATTGAGCTGGACATATTCATAGGCCTATATTCTGCCAGAAAGTGTGGTTATAAAATATTTATAAGAAAAAGCTGTTCTACATCCTGTATTATTAAATGGAAGGACAAAGGACTAAAAACTGAATCATTTTGTGAATTTTAGAAAAAAAATCATGCGAGTCAGTTCCAGTGTTTTTTACATTATTTATGTAACTTAGTGCATGAAAGGTTGATTTTATTTTGTGTTTCTGCTTTTTTTGTCTCATACTCTGTGTTTGGATTCAGCTCCTCCTCATCTGTCTTATAACAGTAAAAAAACACAACAGTATCAGTGTTGAAGGAAAAACAGAGCCTTGAATTATTTTTTCAACATTGTTAGTGTAGGGGCTATTTTTCTTTTTATTTCAAATTTATATTTTCTTATCAATGCTGTGTTCACTTCTCACGTAAATTTCTTTCTTTCACTGTCAACAAATCAAAATCACCTCGATACGGCAGGTCAGTTTCTACTGCTTTCTAACCTTTGTTTCTCTTTACCAGAATTGAGTTCTTATACAGAATATTGACAAAAGCCCAAGAAAATCAATGTGAGCACTTACTTAAAAATTAATGTGTCATATAAAAAGTATTCAAATGCAAAAGAAAGAGATATATCTTATCGTTCTTTTAGAGTTCAAGTCAGCATAAATTAGAAATGTATAGGTCACATGGTTATA
>JAOWBL010000005.1:6360487-6374504 GCA_028564865.1 Zenarchopterus dispar
ATGTCCTCAGATACAATACAATAAAATGTGCTTCATTTGCTTTTCATTTGAAAAGCAATTTGGCTTGGGTTTACTGACTTGTTTAAGAAAAGTCTGCAACGTTGCAGCAGCTGGTAGTTTATTGACGATCCCTAAGCAAAACCATGATGGATAAGTAGGAAACTGCTGTTGAATACTCAGTGTAAAAGTAACTTCATCACAGTATTCACCGACAGAGAGTAGCTTCAGATATTTCCACCGATAAATTAGATCAACCCCCCTACTGCCATTATGATTTGCAGTTACAAATGTATAGACTGACTTGAAAGTGTGTGTGTGTGTGTGTATGTGTGTGTGTGTGTTTTGGGGTCGTGGGAGTGTTATGATTTAGATATTTTTAAAGTGGGGAGACATGTGTCCCTTGTCCCCAGTGATAATTAGGCCTCTGGCTTTGTCCATAAATTGTGTACAATAATTCAAAATTCTGGAATTGCTTCATAAGCCTTTCAAAATCTGAGGGATTTTAATGTTATATGAGACTGAAAACCTCCCAGTAGTCAAATTTAAGAATCCATCCAGCCATCCGTCTGGGGGAGGCACATAGCTGTTCCCCATCCAACCGAGAGATATAATCTCTCCAGGGAGTCCTTGGTCGGTTCCAGGCCTCCAGTCAGTGTCACATCCCCTGGGAAAGAGCTGAAAAGTTTCCTAACCAGATGTCTGAACCACTTCAGCTGGCTCCTTTCGATGCGGAGGAGCAGTGATTCTACTCTGAGCTCCTCCTGGATGACTGAACTGCTCACCCGGGCCTCATTCATGAAATCTTTATATATCTGTGAGTATTTTTGAATATAACCCTACTAAAAACGCTGGTGAAAAGGTGTGTATGTTCATAAATGTTTGTCGACCAAACTGAACAAGCACTCGACCGCTGCTCATGAATTAGCATAAATCCCTGCCCAAGGAGCATCATGTAAGGAGATGTGATGCTGCATCCACAACCTGCAGGTATACCTGTGGACATAACTAGCAAGAGATTCTATTTAGATGTGATGATGTAGGTAATTTTAGGGAAAAAAATTTTCCCTACTAGGTCATCTTCATTAAAGTCTACTGAAGTAGAAGATAGCCAACCAGCACTCTCTCACAAATATGATCAATTGATTTACACACACAGATGCTTAAAGCTCTCTCTCTCTCACACACACACACACTCACTTTTGTTTATCAATGACCAGGCACTCAAACGCTGTCATAGTTGAGAATATTGAGGCATGACAGGGATTGGCGAGGGAAAGGCCTGGAAACAGGTGACTAATGCAGGTGATGTTGTGTTTTCTGTCTGACAAAGCATTTAAGAGGTGAATCAAAAATGGTTGGATACCAAGATGGATGCAAATAAGAAAAAAAGAAACACATCAACCGCATTATCTCAATAACTGGAGAGGCGTCTTTATCAGGAATCATAGCTGATAGAGACAGCCGGATGCCTCCACAGGAGTCAATATCAAACTCTAAAGGTGAGCTTATAATTGTTTATATTATGTGTTAAATTACTATCCATTGTGGTACAAATTCAGCGTTTTTCTTTTTGCTTTTAACGCACATTTTCAAAAAGGATGGGTAGCAATTAAATGTATGACACATTAACATCCTTAATTGTAAGTTTTTTAGTGCTTGTTTTTCAGCCTACGAGGGGCACTTACTAACGTTATTTCTATTTGTAGTCTTATTCTTTTTGTCACTAGCCACAGCTAATAATCATAGATGAGGGTTGCAACATAGATTAACAGGTAAATGTGAGAAGCCACATGTGAATCTTCCAGAGCCATTTCAGAAGAGGCAAACTCCAATCCATTAGAGCTGTATAGCATTAAATTTATGAAGTGTGCTGCTGTTTATAAGATGCAGCACCTACATTACGTGAATGTCACGTATTCAAGTATAAATAAGCACCACTGTTCATCTTCTGTCCCCACAGAAATCAGTGTGCAAAGCTCAACATTAATGCATGCTTTCTCACAAAGATGAGCGACCGTGGAGCGTCCTCCGCCTCGCGTGTGCGTCCCGGACAAAATCAGCAGCAACATAAAGTAACACACCATGGGCCTTTTTAAAGGTAGATGTTTTGACAGGTCACAGTAGGAAAAACACACCCGCGTTAATAACCAAAGTATTCCATGCTGGTTCCCTGTCATGGCTCACTAGGACACTTAATGGGACGGGACCATCATTAATTCCTCATGTATTTTGCCTGCTGTGACAAGTCAAAATGACTGGCGTGGAGAAGGTCTTTTGTAAAGTTAGCTCTCAGAAGTGTGTCAATTGGATTTGTGGCATATTTTTACTATACGCATATACCATACAAATGCTCTGTGGGTAACGATGTAGGTGTACAGGACATATGTGAATGCCAGGCAGCAGGGGGGTTCAGAGGGGGGCAGCTGTGTTTGCCCACAGTACACGTGAATTATATGTAATCTCGAAACACCCTTTCATGTTGCCGGGATTGTGCATGCCGGCTCTTTGTCACACTGCCATTTCCCAGCGCTTGAATGGAAAATTGTAATCGTTTTAAGTTGGTGCAAAAAAAAAAAAAAAGAAGAAAGACAGAAAGAAAAAAATAGGCGAAACATTAAAAATTTGAAATATAGATGAAAACGTTTGTACATAACATCAAAGACAAGAAAAAAATGCTTTGGACATTATTATTTCTGATAATTAAAAAAATAATCAATAAATAAAAAGGCCTATCAGCTTTTTATCCCAGGGATAAATCTGACTGCATTATTTCTACATATATTTCCATATGTGGAATTTTTTAGAACGTATTCCAACGAGACATTGGACAAATTTCATATATACACATAAATAATTTCATGAGCTGCAGGGTGCTACAATGACTCACTTCATCAGTAGCTGCAACAGTATGTTACACAGTGTTAACTCACGAAAACGGATCATTTAGACACGAATGGTGTGAAACGCAGAATCTCCATAAGAGTATGTTGTCATGTAATGCCAATATGGGGAGATGGTGGAAGGAATATCACCATATTGTCTAGTTTTGCATTCAAATGTGTTCTCCCATATCATCATGTGGATTACAGGCAAATGTTTTCCTTTTATTTGTGGTGGTACGCTTGATTTTGTGACTCCTCTGGGGCTTTAAGCCTGCCTCACTGTGAGCCATTTCATTTCATATTCACCCTATTTCTTTTCCCCAGGATTATGAATAAAATAATCATTGTTTGCTCAATGAAATTTCTACCCCACTTCCCTCTGCTGATGATAATCTTGTTTAAAGAATATCAACTGGAAAATATACTGTGTAATTTGAATGCCAATGATTCCAACAAATATATTTAGAGAGAAACACAATATTCTGAGCTCTTATTGCTTTTTTATCTTTAGCAGTGCCTTTGCAGTTTCCATTCAGAGGCTCCAAACTGTTTGAAAAGTGCAATTAGGCAATCCTTGAACCTGTGAATATGACCTTTATAATGTGAGAATAGACTGTGACAGCATTTGCATGCCTGATCATTGTCCTGATAAACAAAAGTGAGTGTGTGTGTGAGAGTGTGCTCTGTGTCCATGTGTGTGTCTGTATTTATCGCATGTGTGAGGGAGAGCTGGTTAGCCTTGCTCTACTTCAGCAGGCTTTAATGAAGATGGCCAAGTAAGGATCAGTCACCCCTTCTCTTCTGAGCTCACAAAAGCTTTTGCCATCCATTATATTTCTCGGGGGCTCTATTTTGTAAACAAATATAACCGTGTGTCTGCAGCAGTGTGTGTGTGTGCATGCGTGTTGAGGTGGGGGAGCTCGAGGTGGGCAACCAGGTCAGTGGATGTGTGAATTGAATGACTGTCAGGTTTCAGACTCCAGCCTCTCTTGCGAATGCTAAAGCCATCTGACTGTGATGCACGTCTGAGGCGCTGAACTATTTTCAGTGAGCGCTTTTCCACGCAGGCATTCTGTGTGAGAGGAAAGACATGCACCTGTGAGCCGTCTGTCCGTCTGTAAGTGCCTGTTTTTTCTTCCTCCGAATCCCTTGCACATAAATGTTGCGATGTTAAAACACTCCAGCAAGTGAAGCCTTTCTGTCCTCGTGTTTTCTCTGATATTTCCACTGCAGGATCATTAAGTAATAATAATATTCACTGGTGATAAGTCTGACCTGTTGTTACAGCAGCGCTGCTGCAAAGCTTCATGTGCTGCTGCGTATACCGTACAGGGTCTGAAATGAATGATCCGTCCCTGGTTGGGCTGGCTTGGGTTTCTGCAGTGAGTTAGACAGATGGTTATAGCTGGGATTTCAAAGTGATGGAGTAAAACTAACATTGCCTGGCTTTGCCAGCTCTAATTCTTTCATCCCACTGAGTTGCACTTAACGAAAGCAGCCCCTTGTTGCCTAAATGAAAGTGCACAACAAAGCGAATCTGCTGACTGTCACTACTCAGCACATCAGCCTGCCTGGGTGCCATACTGAGCAGAGCAAAGTGAAGCAGCTTTCTGCACTCGACTGCTTCTTCGCCCAGGCTGGTGCAGTCCAGAGTCCTGAGAGGTAAATGGATGAATGGAGGCTTTATGGAGATGAGGAAGTGTAATGGTAGTCTCTTCTCAATCCCAGTGGCTGGAACAGTAGCTCTCTGTGTCTTTTATCAGAGACATGAAAGGAGGACAATGGGCCCCTCTGCTATCAACAATATGGTGTCATTTGAAGCAGATTATCCCTCTGCTGAAGTAGAGGAAAATAAAGGCCTAGGAGACAATAGATGGAGTTATGAGCCAAGGTTTCTCCTCCCGTGAGGGAATCCTCAACTCTGCTTTGTCTTATTTCAAAAATCTAATCTTCCAAAATGCCCACCTAGTAGAATGTGACAGAACATCTCATACTTATTTTTCTTACACAGTTAGGGCCACCATTTATTGTATTCTGGTTTCCCTTCAATCTGAGTGTGCTTTAAATGATATTCCACTATGTAACTCTTGTCTAATAACGACTTAGCTCTTTCCTATAGGAAGTGAGAAATATAAGACAGATTCATCTGGAGCAAACAACAGTTCACAATAAATTAATAAATTATGGTATACTAAAGCAGCAGCCAAACATTAAGATTTCAAGTTTAACCTAATGTACTGTGAGGAAACAAATGCAACAATTGCACAAACACAAATGAGTTTGGATAGTCTTTATTGTTTGTTTTATCGTGTGTTCAAACACAGTTTTTGTCTCTGTTTTTGCCAAGTGCCATAGCATGTAGGAACTATTCCCAGGACTGTGTAAAGGTTTTAATGCTGGACAGATCTCTACACTGACAGGCTCATTTTTCCCAAAATCTGATTTTCACCTTTAGTCATTTGATAGGAGTTGCAACTAACACTTAATAACAACTAATTCCCCAAAGTCAATGTGATGTTTTTCAGTCTGACCATTTTACATACCAAAAAGTAAAGTTTCTGAATTCATATAGCAATAAAGTCAGAGAGGCCAGACTGAGATGGTTTGGACGTGTGCAGAGAAGGGATAGTGACTTTATTATGAAAAGGATGCTAAGGTTGGAATTGCCAGGCAGGAAGCATAAAAGAAGACCAAAGAGGAGGTTTATGGATGTAGTGAAGGAGGACACGAGGGTGGTTGGTGTAAGAGAGGAGGATACAGAGGATAGGATTAGATGGAGACGGATGACTTGCTGTGGCAACTCCTGAAGGCCGAAAGGAAAAGAAGACTGAATTCATATGGCATATATAACAAAGTATGGTGAATATGCACATCCTCAAAAATAAGTTTAACATAAGGATTTTTGTCATTTTCACTCATGTTGAATTGTAGAATTGAACTGCAGTTCCGATAAAAGCAAGAAAGCCACTTTGAAAAACTTCAGCCACTAAGGGGTCAGAGGTTAGTGCTTCTCTCAACCCCTGATAAATAGGGAGGGTTGTGTCACGAAGGGCATCCAGTGGAAAAGTTATGCCAAATCAATTTGTGGAGCACGGTGATCCACTGTGGCGATCCCTAAAAGGGAGAAATGGAAAGAAGTTGCTTTGCTTTTGCCACTTTATACACTTGAACAGATACGTATCTTCAACACAACCATGACTTTCTTTTTCCTTAAAAAACCCTGAACATTTAAGCCTACTAATATGCAAATTTTTATCTCCCATGAATTCCCAATCAGATTGTCTCTTTAGTTTACATTTTTTGCAGCTTTCCTTTCCTTGTAGCTTTTCCCTTGGCTGAATCTGAAGCTCACCCATCTGTCATCCTTTGTATCAGTAGCTCTGCACTACAAGATTTTTTCCCCCTCTCACACATCTACATTGACTAGTTACAGCCCATTGCTGCATCTCTGCTCTTATTATTTATATTAAGCTTTTTTTGTTTGTTTTTTTAAAGGTGTGGTGCTCAAAAGATTTATGTTGGTAATTTTTGCACTTTTTAATGCTTATTAAGAATACTAGTGAAAACAGGAAAACTAATATGTTATTACTATCAGCTGACTTAGCTTTCTAAAGTCTAAATAAAAGCCAGAAAAAGACCCCACATTTCAATAAGTTGGAGAGGAGATGTGAAAGAAGGACTCGAATGCTTTTATACCCACATTTCAGATAGAGGCAGACAGAGCAGCAAGAGTAGTGGAAGAAGGTTTGCAGTGCTTGTTAACAACAGATGGTGTAATGATGGACATGTCACTCAAAAGGTATTTGGATTGCTGTGCCACGAGTTTCCATTAAGGAGTTCACTGTTCTTAATTTGGTTATACTACAAATACAGCATCTCAATTCACTGATGGTGATTTGTGGAGATGGCAATCCCTGGGTGGGGCTCTCAACTGATGACAGATGGGTAAAACTAGACAGACTGATGGTCCTTTAAAGATCACCAGTTCAGTTAAATTCTGTTCAGTATTGCTGCATGGTTACAGGAAAACAGTAACCACAAACCAAGAGCACGGAGTTAGACTCTACCAATGTCTCTACCAATAATTTGCGTTAACATAATGAATATTTAGGTAAATATGGTTATACTATGTTCAAGTTAAGGTATGTTTTCCAATTTGTGCTACGAAGATCTTCAGGTTCCACTGTGGAACCCTTTCATTTCTAGGCAGCACAGAACTGTAGTAAGACATATGTGCAATCCCTGCACCAGGCAATGAAGTTACATTTTGGCATATGTGACAACACCTTGACATGTCCAGTTGCAGACATCCTGACAGACCACTAGGACAATGAAGGAGAAGCTGATTTTGGTGATGTAATGTTTTCCGGAACTGCAGAATACGAGCTTAAAGACATGCTGTGACATAAAGAGGAAAACTCTGACATGGAAATAAATCTTAGGCAACAGGTGTGTTTAAGAATCAGTGGTAACATAATTTATTTATTTTAGAGTGTGATTTTGTTTTCCTTTTTACTATTTTCCCAGTGATCAGCTGCCCAGGCAAATCCAAATAATCCTCAGTTTTATGAGTATCTGTGCATCTTCATCCCCTAGCAGGCTGTCAAACTGCTCCCAATTCAGCCTTTTAATTTAAGTTTGTGACAACATAAAGTGATGGCAGTTTCCTAGAAAACTCTGATTTTGTTCATTTAAAACTAAAATCAATTAACGTTGGATAGTCACCAAAAATCTTGCCATTTATGCCTGCATCAGGATTTCGAGTGAAGTTAAAATGATGTATTAGTCCACCAAAACTAAAATGGACCTCAAATTCAGACAAGTTATCCACAAATGCATTCACATAGCATGCACTGCACATAGGAAACTCAGAAATCCATTACAGATGGTGTAGAGTAGGTTGAGTGAAAATCAGCTGAACCTTCAGGGCTGCAGGTGAGGTCTTAAGATACTGATGAAGGTGTTGGAGGTGGGAAGTATTCCTCCCTGCACTGCTGCAACAAATTCTACATGCCCTCTGGCTGCTTGGCTGCCTGATTTTATTTTAAAAGAAGATGCTTGGATAGTATCATGAAAACATATAGCACCTCGTGTTACCTTCCATTTGAAGTGTTTTGATTTAGCTTTTTGCCTCTTTGATACCCCACTCTTAAAGGCTCAGTTTACTCTTAGTGATCAGTTTATTGTTTAAAAGGAAGATACACCATCTATTAACTCAATGTGCCTGCAGATGAATTAGAATTAATATGTACAACTCATAACATGAATAAACAATAATCATGCAAAAGCTGTAACACACAAAAAAGGTTATTAGAGTTAAGATTATATTTTAAACTGAAAGCTTGCAGTTTGCTATTAATAAAGACCTGAGTTTTTGTGGTAGAAGGTTACATAGAAAAAGACCACAACAGCAGAAGGAAACATTAGATGATCTTTTCGGTCTATCTGGAGTCTCAGTGAGCATTTCCACAACATAAGAGGAAGTGAGGAAATCAGACCTTTAAAAATAACTAGTAATGTTTTAAAACCCGTTTTACTGGGATCCAATGAAAACGGGTTGAAATAGGAGTGACATATTCAAACTTTTCAGTTTTGTTGACACTGTGGTTGCAGGATCATGAATAAATTGGAGTTTAAATAGAATTTCTGTTGCAAATCCAGTAAAAAGTGCATAATAATAATGGAATCAACTAGAAATAAAACCTTGAACAAACCTTTTGGAATTAAACTTTGATACTTTTATCTATAGATATTGTAACATTTGACTATATGCGATGAATAGATGTATGTGGAGTTGATCATAAACTCCAGCTTTATTGCAGATCTTAGCTGGTTACTGTCAACTGTAACCACGCCAAAATGATACAACAAAAAAAAACAGCAGCTGTCACTAACTACACTTTCTCTCTCTAGTGTCCACTCTGTCAGGCTCCTGCCACTCATGCACTGACCCCGCCTCCTCTCTTCTTTCATCCAATCAGACTTCTGCCTTAACCCCGTACACATTCAGTGCAAATCTTAAAGTGCATAACCACAAAGCATTTTAACAAAAGAACAACATAACATGAATAGAACAGCAGGGTTGCCACAATATGTCTGTGACATATTACAATTGTATGTAGTTCTGAAAGTTAAGTTCAGAGCCTACAGTCACAGCTAATACAAGTTTTTGACAAGCTCACATGGTTTCAGGCACAAAAAAATAAAGAATAAAACTAATTTCTCATCATCTTAGAACCTCCTCATAGAATTTCTTTATTGTCCTGCTTCAGCTGGGGGACATATCTGAGCATCCTGCTTTTGACAAAGGATGACATCATCCAGGGTCAAGATCGTTGGCAGAAAAATGCTTAAAACTATGTTGTAAGCATGTAAGCGATGAAAGAAATTGTAATCTAATGATAGCCTTTAGTGGAATACAGTATATGCACAAAATAAACAGTTGAGCACAAGGGATTGATCCTCATATCTTATGCTTACTTTATCAGATTAACAACAGAAACTAAAAACAGATCTACCAGTAAGGTAATAAGAAAGTCAGTTAAAAGCAGTGAGACTGAGTCCCAAACGTGGCTCAAGGCTAAGAAGAAGGCCTACATAGTTGACCATTAGGGAAGACATATTTCTCTTTAATGTGGACTTTAGGTTTTGCAACTCTGCAGATCTTTGACATTTGAAAAAGCCAGCGTAACACACTGAAGCAAAGGGAAAACCTCCAAAAGCATAATCTGTTATCTTTAAATATTTATCTTCTGACCTTATCAATAGTCAGCATGTAGAAAATTAATGAAGGTGGAGTCTTCCTCCTGTAAAACCTGTAAAAATATATTAACTTTAGCAGTGATTCAAGTCAGATTTTTTGAATAATTTAAAACGTACATTATAACAAGCAGAATCCTGGTTAGATTTCTTATGAACAAACTATTAAAGAACTTTGAGTGGTGTGTACACATAAGGAAGCACATGAGACACTCACTCTACTTAATTATGGCTTGGTATAATCTTCTGCAGAGACATAGGGAGCATTTCAGGAGCCCAAAGTCATACTTTTAATCAGTTCTTTAAAAAAATAAGTCTAGATCAAAATGTATCCAACAGTGTGAAGAATTTAACAGCCTCAGAGAGGCTTCCTGCATCCCAAAAACTTCAGGATTTAAAAGAAAATAGGAAATGATTGTGTTTTGAAGAATCTAATTTTGTCTTCATGGGGTGCAGCAATATGACGTTTAAAGAATGACAGTGATTATAATCAGAGTTACAAGTTTAGAGCTGATGTGTGGTTGAGTGCATCAGTGAAAAGAGTTTATGTTTAGAAACTTATTTGTGAGGGAAAAAAGGCTGAAAGAGACAAAGACAGCAGAGAACAAATTATTGGTATCAAGCCAGATGCTTCAGGTCTCCATAGAAACTCCTCACACTTCACACTCTTCTCTCTTTTCCCTCTATTTTTTTTTTTTTTTATTTATTTTGATGTCAGCAGTTCCAGAATAACTTAATTAAAGCCAAGGCAGGCTAGCATGCTGTGAAAGATGACGGGAGGCCTGGGATGATTTGTGATGGATTACTGCATTTTTATCTCTCTTTTATTTACTCAGTGGAAATGCACTGAAGCTTGGTATAATGCAAAATGAATGTGTGATAAACAGTGTTTCTGTGTTCACTCAAAAATTATTTAACAAACAAGTCTTCACCAATATGCATGAGACATTTTTCCCCCCATGCTTTATACATAAACCATGTTTTTGTTTTGAACTGGCGTCCTGCTGTCTGAGCAGATAAAAGTGGTGGCGGCAGCAGTAGGTACCTGTAAAAGGCTCTGCTGCAGAGTTCCAGTGATAAACACGGCTCTTAATTGGACATCATGGGGGGAGTTGAAAACATCAGCTTCACTTGAACTGATTAATTAACAAGATTTGCTTTTAAGTTTATTTTCTCCTTTTGTAAGATCATTTCAATAATGCCACACCTTTCAAGGCCAGTGGTACTATACAGAAATTAGTAACTGTTATAAATTTAAAGTTGAGCATTGATATAATGCTTCAAGGGTTTTCAAGCAGACACAAAGAAATGGCATATATCTTAAAGCTTCAAGGTTGGGTCCTCCAGGCAGATTTTTTTTTTCCTCCCGCCTACACACTTCCTTCTGAAATCCAAAATACAGACCTAGTTTCAGTCAGACTTCATAAAACACTTTAACTTCAACTGATATCAAACACTGTCTGGGCTGTCACACACTGTCAGTCAGGTGGCTCTATCAAGAGCTCTGTCAGTCAGAGCTGAGACATTTTATTTTGCTTTTTTTTTTCTTTAAGAAGGGCTAAACATTTGAACATATCTTAGATTTTAAAGTGGATGTACTCTAGTCACCAATAGTTGCCTCTAATTCTGCTTCAGAACAATACTCCCACGGCTGAGTTTCCTTTAATGACTTCTGCTCTGCAGCCGTCGAAGTTAAACCCTCTGACTGGTTGGAGTTCAGTAGGCTGAGCCTACGAGGGTTAACGGATGGTACACTGGGCTTGATCTTTGTTCCAAAGCATTGTTTCTTTTTTCTTGGTAATACAGTATACATAGCTGCCACAACCACTGAATTGCTCTTAAGACAGTGCAACTGGGCTTTGGCTTTGTGGTTTTCTCTTCCTACTAATGGACTGTCCTCAGCCAGAGGTGCTATCCATCACATGCACTACCTGAAGTCTGGAGCCTCTATAAAGATTAGGACTGTTAAGAGAAGATGGATGGCCCCTGTCACCGCCAAGCATCATCTCCAAATGCCTAAATTAAATCTAGGAATTCTCATGGGGAGGTTAGATTAGCCTCGTAATAGCAGGCATGAAGCGGTACTTGCCTTGGCCCAGTTATCATTACGCTGGCATATCTTAAAATATTTATGAAAATTATGAACATTACCTTTAAGAGTCATTTTAAGGGTAGTTGAAGAACACTTTAGAGGTGGGAGAAAATCTCACCTTGGTTGAATTCCCAGTAATATCTGTTGAGTCTTCTCAACAGAAATTAAGAGAGGAAGTGGACTAGCTAAGTGGATCTTTCCTCATTCTCTCCTCTCCTTCCTGCCTTTCCCCCCCCTTTTTTTGCCTCTGGGAGTTAGTCAAAGAGCGAAACAATCGTTAAAGAAGTCCATATTAGATTGACCTTTGTTTCTCAGCTTACACCTCTTTTGGTCTTTTAAAAGGTTTGTTGGTCCTGTGGCCTTTTAAAGGCAGTAGTTATGGATTTGTTTCCTCTCGTGGAGATGGTTCACTGAGAAGGTTCTAAGTCGCGGTTGGAAGACCTTTAAAAAACAAGCACACCCAATTTTATAAACACTAAGCTTCCATTTCTTTAGCATTTCTCAGATGAAGCAAATATGAAACTAGTTTATGTGAATGCAGATGACTTTGAATGAATGAGTTACTGGTTGGTTAATGATCTGGCAGTCTTGTTGGGGTAGTGGTGTTTTTATAATTTAATAGTTAAATTAATTCTCAGATGTACTTAAAATATGCAGTGGTTCAAATTTGCCATTATTTATTATTGTTTTGACATACCTGAACACTGTAGTCTTCTGGAGACCTAAGACACTCCCTTGAAAACTACTCTGGAAAAACCTATGGGTTCGTTCAGTTCTTTTAATAAAGTCCAGAATGGACCAAATCAGTGTCAAACAGGAAATGTGCAGTTATAGGAAAGAGCTACCTGATGTACTATAAATGTTTTATTGTTTTGAAATTTTATGTGGTCAAAACTATTATACATACATACAGTAAGTTTTAAATTCTTAAGTAATATCCAACATTCAAATAATGCAAGAGTTTCAATGAGGAGCCCAGACAAAAGGAGGGATTTTATTGAGCACAATGCTCATCCACACAGCACTAAATCCATCAGAACAATGCTGGAGTTCCCTTTCTGTAACTAACATGCTGCTGTCATTAACTTTTATTATTTACATTTGCCTCTGCTGGCACTGTAAATTCAAAACTTCCTGCTTATCTTTCAAATTAAAAGCCTGATTAGCAGCTTTCAAGTAGATATCGTGGTGCAGCCTGATCCCATTAAACAGATCAATAAAATATGCCAAGTCATTTTGCACCTCATTATGATGACTTAAACAATTTTTGCATGTTTTTACATAACATCCACTGCTAAGGGATGACAGCCCGCCCTGTGCTTTTACTCTAAACCTAGCATTTAGTTTGTCATTTCCATAGCACCCACAAAACATGCAAAAAGCTTTAAATAAGTGTAAATGACATTGAAAAATGTGACAAAAAAATAATGCGCTATTCATATGCACAGCATGTGAATATGTTGGACAAGGTGTAGTAGTAGTTCCTAGTTAAAGGTAAAGAAGAAATTAAAGACACCAGTAATAAGGTCATGAAGCAACTCAGTCAAAAATTAAAATGTCTTTGTTATATTAATGCTCATTACAGATGTATTCTGTTTTATTCTGTTTTGTTTAGGGATTCAAATTCCTTGGTCAGGTTTAGGAAAATATATTTTCTTGATTTCTTACTTTTTAAAAAACATTTTGATAATTTTTAGGGGTAAAGAGAGAAACTTTAAGGAAATGCTCCAAAGAAATCTTGATATCTTAAATTTAAACATTTAAAGAGGAGTGAGAGGACATAAGGACAATATACAGCATCAATCCAAAGTTACTAATTTCTATCCATTAGAGCAGGTCAGACCAAATTTGCATGAGAAATGTACTGATTTAGATAAAGCAAAAATAATTTTGACAAATGTGTCTTTTCTTAACTATAATTACCGAAAAATGTTTAACTAAAAGGAAGTAATAATGACTGAAAATAATTTGGCGGAAAATATGGATTTTTTTTCTTCAATTAATCAATTTACCTGTCACACAAAGTATCAGATGAAACTATTTCTTAAATGGTCTTACGAAACTGACAGTTACAGAATTGTCTAAAATCCAAATAATATTCAAAAAAATCAAGGGAGCTTCAAGCTATATTTGAATTTTTCATAAAGTTGCTTAACAGTTTCAGCAAATCCTGTTGTAGAAAGGATAACGTAACTGAGGATGTGCATTATTAATACTATTACATCATATATATATATATATATATATATATATATATATATATATATATATATATATATATATA